>ML799225.1:0-23177 GCA_009831015.1 Picea engelmannii | reverse complement strand
AGGGAGTGGAAAATGGGGGTTTAATTGTTGTATATATGACATTTGAGCATATGATTAGATGATATGATTATGGATATTATTTCTGACATGATTCATTAGTGATGTAGGCTGACGATAGCTTGCTGACATGTGGAGTAGAGGGGTCATGCATGACTACCAGACACGTTTAGGGACAGGTCTTGACATCATCCCTACCACAACCTACTAGTACTTCCATTGTGGCTCGAACTATAGGTTAACAATTATGTAGTTCAAGAAGACCCACGATGTCGTGAGGGAATACTGCAACAATCAATCAGAATGATTCTAAGGGTCATGTAATAAGGCAAGGGCCTTATTCCTTAGAGTCCCTTAGTCTCCAACAAGATCACCTGGTGGAGTATTGACTCTAGCAGTTTTTTATGTCTACCAATGATGCAATCGCGACACCTAGGGCACGTCCGCTCCCACCAGGACCTTCTCTCACTTTATCCCGAAGAGCTGAAATACTCTTCAAATCCTTTATCGGGACTTTTCTTCACCTACAGGAGTCTTCTAACGATATCCCTTTGTCTTATCGAGAAATCTGACTTCCCATAATCGCGAGTCTTGAACTCATAGGTTCGGGTCTCACAAATCTCTGAAACTCGATCAGAGTTCCACCCACGTGTCCCTTACTCTTGTCGGGAATTATCCCGTTGGGAAATCAGCCTTTATGAGGTCGTAGACACCTTTCCTTACAAATCCCCGATTCCCGATCACCGATATACGATGACACCTGTCCTCCACCGAAAGGTCATGACCGTGGGACCGTCGCATTTTAGGATTTCATGACTTCTCCTATCTTGAGGTTCTCGTCAGTGAGAATCTTGGAATTCCAAACCACGATGCATGTGTGATCTCTCTCTTTCGCGTCACCACTTCCTTCTCCGCTCTATTGGGTATCGTAGAATCGCGATGTCTAATGCAATGGTTCCGTTGTATGTGGAAAACCCGAAATGACGAACCCCGATTCTCTGACTCACGATCCTTGGGGTCTCTGGCCACGTGTCCCTGCTGAGATCAATGGCTCTGATTCTCTCGAAAAATCGTGGATCATGATCCCTTCCTGCGAGAGTTCTTTGCCTATGGAAACTCTGATTCTCCGATGAGCCGGGTCCCGATGACTCCCTGGCTCCTTCTCTGCTCGTTGGGGCTTAAACCCTGCGTAACTTTCCCGATATTTAATGGTTGATGAGATTTCACTGGTTTTCTCTGCGAACCCTAACCATAGATTCCTTTCCTCCCTTCTTGAGGATTTCTTGGCATAGAAATCTCCTGTGCAATCTTTCGATGATTTGAAGGCCTTACTACTCCTGAGATTTTTTTTTCCCACTCTGATTCTTTTAGAGGGACCTGCATACACTCCTTGTGGCAACCAAACAAATACCTCAAGTGTTTGAACTTCTTCAACTTTGCGCATGCCTGCAGCAACAGTATTCAATCTCCTTTGCTCAAGTCTTCCAACTGAGACTTCTTCTTCAGCCTGCGCACTCCTTGCATGGCTTCAACAACTCAAATCCAATTCTGGGTGAATGAGTACAAGAGTTAAACTACCAAGCCTTCATCAACACACTCTTTGTTGATGAATTCAACTACACAGCTTCTAGGAATCTCCTGGCTTAGATAGAGAAACAATTGAACCTCACTTTCTCTCCCTTTCAGATTTCAGGTTAAAACATGAAATCACATGCACAACATATACATAACAAATGCATAACCAGAAAGCAAACATTCATGAGAACAATACACAGAGAAAACAACACAAACCATGTTCTTGAAACAAAGCTTCCTTCTATTAATTCAACTTCATGTACATGGGTGTTCTTCCTACAATATTCTCTAGTTTCCCTTGCTCTCCTGCTTCAATAATGTTACAATGTACAATGAGGGTGTCTATATCCGTTTTCCCTCTCAGACTCTAAAATATCAAATATAGACTTAAACATCCTATCTACCAGCATTAAGTCTATTAAATGCCTCTTATCTACTAAGGACGAGAGAGTATCGCTCAAGTCCAATACAATATATAAAAGGTGTTTTCCATAAATGCATCATTTATACATTGGTGCATCATCTCAAATGGAAATTCAAAAAGTTTTGGCTGAACTTGTCCAGCTGTTCATTGTTTTCCATGCTGGCTCACTTGTCTTGGGCGATGCTCCTGCATCATACTCCTTGGCTTGAAAACTTTCATGGGCTCCTGTCCATGACCTCCTGCACGGTCTGTCCATGCTTTTGGATTTCTGCTTCACTTTCCCAGCTGGCATATTCCACTAGATGGTTCTTCCATTTAACCAAATACTCGAAGTATTTCTTCCACCTGGTCTTTTTGTTTACCCTGTTGTCAAGTATACTCTCCATCTGTGGCTTTTCTGCAATCGGCATCTTCTTCTGCCACTGGATTTCTAGTTGTTCATCAGTTCTAGCTCCTACTTCCTCATCCTTATATGGGTATTAGTCTGAGACATTGAATGTCAGAGATATTCTGATGCCATCCGACAATTCAATCTCATAAGCATTTTCTCCCAGTTTCTTTAGGACTCTGCATGGCCCAATTTTCTTAATTTTTAGCTTATTGTATGTTCCCCTTGGGAAACTTTCCTTCCTCAGATGTTCCAAAACTACATCACCAACTTTGAACTGAAGTTGTCTCTGATGCTGATCTACTCTGTTCTTATACTCCTGGATTGATTTCAACAATCTCTCCTTCACCCTGCTGTGAAGTTCTTCCATCGCCTCTGCAAATTCCTTAGCGGTTGCACTCTTAGTTATCTATTATGAATCCCTCACTTTAGATACTCCTCTTGGATGCCTACCATATACAATCTCAAATGGACTTTTTCCTATGCTCCTATTCACTGAGTCATTGTATGCAAAATTTGCCTGTGGTAATACGTTGTCCCAACTGCTGTGGTGCTCTGTCACCAAGCTTCTGAGTAAATCTCCCAGACTCTTATTTACCACCTCGGTTTGCCCATACATATGAGGATAGTAAGTTGAACTAAATGCCAAGTTAGTTCCTAGTTTCTTCCATAGTGTCCTCCAGAAATGCCCTATGAATTTTCTGTCTCTTTCCGAAACTATGTTTTTTGGCAATCCATGAAGTCGAATGACCTCCTTGAAAAAAATGTTCGCGATGTGAGTCACATCACTGGTATTCTGGCATGGGATAAAATGTGCCATCTTTGAAAACCTGTCCACCACCACAAAGATGGAATCAACCCCTCTCTGCATCCTCAGCAAACCTAATACAAAATCCATGCTTATCGTCTCCCATGGCTTCTCTAGTATGGGCAAGGGCTGATAAAAACCTACATTCTGCTTTCTCCCCTTCGAATGCTAACAAATTCGACACCTACCAACAAATCTCTTGGCATCTGCTCGCATATCTGGCCAAAAATATGATTCACTCAGCTTTGTGAATGTTTTATCGTGGCCAAAATGTCCTGCTAATCCACCACTGTGATTCTCTTTCAACAAGTTCTCCCTCATGGAGAAATTTGAAATACACAGTTGGTTGCCTTTGAACAACAATCCCTCCTGGATCATATAATCTATCCAAGGACTTCTATCTCTGAGAACTGGATTATCAGCTGCTTCATATGCTTCTCCAAAATCTGCATCTCCTACGTACATGTCCCTGAGATTTTCAAAACCCAGTGTTTTGACTCGAAACTCCTGCAGCAACAAACACTTCCTGCTTAAAGCATCAACCACTTTGTTAGCAGTACCTGAAATGGTTTTAATTACAAATGTAAAATTCTACATATACTCTACCCATTTAGCATGTTTCTTATTCAACTTCTCCTATTGAGTCACAAACTGCAATGCATGATTATCACTATACAAAACAAATTCTTTCGAGATCAAGTAATGCCTCCATTTCTTCAATGCCTGTATGATAGCATAAAACTCTTTATCATACGTGGAGTACTTTACTTTTTACTCATCCAGATTCTCACTGAAATATGCAATTGGTCTGTCCTCCTGACTCAAGACCTCTCCTATGGCATATCCGCTTGCATCACATTTCACCTGAAATGTTTTCATGAAATCTGGCAACACCAACACTGGTTGTTCCGTGATCTTCCGCTTCAACAGATTGAAGCTCTTCTCTGCCTCTTCAGTCCAATGAAAAGATTTATGTATTTTCTTAACAGTATTCATCATTGCTGCACTAATTCCACTGAAATTCCTGATGAATTTTTGGTAGAAGCTAGCCAATCCATGAAAACTTCTCACCTCGAAAATATTTCTCGGTGATGGCCAATTTTTAATTACCTCCACTTTACTTGGATCCATCTTCAATTCATTTGCCGATATGACAAATCCCAAGTAAATGATTTATGTCTTCATAAATGAAGATTTCCTCATGTTGATCAACAGAGTCTCTTGTTGTAGCTTCCTCATTACTGCAACTAAATGCTTCAGATGCTCTTCTTTTGTTTTTCTGAAAATCAATATGTCATCTAGATAAACAATGACAAACTTACCAATGAATTCCTTTAGCACTTCATTCATCAACCTCATGAAGGTACTCGGTGCATTCATCAAGCCAAATGACATGACTAGCGATTCATACAACCCTTCATTGGTTTTGAAGGTTGTCTTCCATTCATCGGCTTCCCTCATGCGAATCTGATGGTATCCGCTTTTCAAATAAACCTTTGAAAAAAAAAATTCTCCACTTAAATAGTCCATCAAGTCATCCATTCGTGGTAATGGAAACCTATACTTGATGGTTATCTTGTTAATGGCTCTGGAATCAGTGCACATTCTCCAACCTCCATCTTTCTTTGGACTCAGTACCGTTGGAATGACACACAAACTTAAACTTTCCCTGATTAGTCCTTTATCCAACAGTTCCTGCACCTGCCTTTTAACTTCTTCATTCTCCTGTGGCATCAACCTGTACGCAGCTTTTTTTGGCAAACTGGCTTCTGGTATGAGGTCTATATGATGACTCACACTCCTCATCGGTGGAAACGAATGAGGTAATTCGTCTACCACAATGTCAGTGAACTCTTCTAGCAGTTCCTGAATCTCTTCCGACAAATCATCCACTCTTGTGCTGGTCAAAGCAATTCTTGGTTTCCTGACCACAAAGAATTGTGGATCTTCCTTCTTCTTTACTTCCGCCAGAAGTTCCTTCCCACTCATGAGAAGTACAATATTTCTTGGTTCTGGTTTTACTTCTTTATCCTTAATTGGAAGTAGCATATGTGTTCTTCCATTCTTCTCCAAAGTATACGTATTCATCTTCCCATCATGAACTACATTCCTGTGATATTGCCATGGTCTGCCTAGCAATAATTGACATACGTCCATAGGAATAACATCACAGAGTATTTTATCATTATATCCTCCTATCTTGATGTCAACTAAGCATTGTTTGGTGACACTTACCTGATGTCCCTTCTCTATCGATGAGACTTTATATGGACTTGGATGATCAGTCGTCTCCAATTCCAGTTTCTCCACCATCTCGGTTGAAACGAGATTTTCTGTGCTTCCGCTATCCACAATAACCTTGCATTTCCTATCTTTGGTCTTGCATGTGGTTCTAAAAAGTCTGTTTCTTTGAGTTGTTTCCTCCACCTCCTTCTCGAGTGTTAAGAGAACCTTACGCATCATCAACGACCTTCCGTCTTTTGCGTCTTCTGCCTCAGTATATTGCCTCTGTGCCTCAGCGATGTGAGCTTCTCCTCCATCCTTCTTCCTATATGTACAATCAACTTCCTTGTGTCCATTCTTCCCACATGTGAAGCATGTGATGACTCCATCTCTTCCCCTTCCTCTACCTCTGGTATGAGGAAAAGTATTTGTGTCAGCATAATCTCCTCTCTGCTCATTATGTTGTCTCCTCTGCTCAGCATATTGTTGTCCTTGCTGTGAGGTTACACCTCTTTCAACCTTACCCTGAGGTCTCTTCCATTCCTCCTTGGGCTTCTGGTATCTATCTTGGGAAACCAATTTTCCTCTGGGCCGACTTCTAGCTCACCCTCGCTGACCTTAATTACGGTTCAACTTCTCTTCAGATTTCAATGTCATCTGATACGCATCCTCCACCGTTCTGATGGTTTTCATACTCATCTCATCCTAGATATCGTATCTCAAGCCATTCATATACTTGGAAGCTTTTTCGTCATCGCTCTCCCGATGACCTACTCTGATATTGAGCTTGTAGAATTCCTTAGTGTACTCCTTCACTGTCATCAATTTCTGTCTCAGGTTCTGCATTCTCCTGAACAATGTGATTTGATAATCCCTTGGGATGAACTTTTCCTTCATCTTCTCAATCATTTGATCCCAGCTTTTGATCTTTTGCTTGCCTTTGGAATGTCTATCTACTTGAAGCTCATCCCACCATAATGCTGCGTGTCCCTTCAATCGGGTGACAGCATGTCTAACCTTTTTATCCTCTTTGATATCCTCATAATCGAAGTAGGTATCAAGAGTTCTAATCCAATCTAGAAGCTCTTCTGCATCCAGACTTCCTTCATAAGCTGGAATGTCCATTTTTTTCTTTGAACTCATCTGGGCGATAACTTTAATTAATCGCTCATTGGCTACATCTTTGGCTGCAACTTCTCCTTGTTGTTCAACTTCAACTTCGCCTTCAGAGTCGCTCAGATCTCTAGCACTGGCTGTGCATATCTACGCTACTTCCATATCCTCTAGTCTCGCTCGGAGATCACATATCTTCCTTTCCATTTTTGGATTTTGTACTTGTCT
Organism: Picea engelmannii; assembly: GCA_009831015.1. NCBI lineage: Eukaryota > Viridiplantae > Streptophyta > Pinopsida > Pinales > Pinaceae > Picea > Picea engelmannii. The sequence continues at coordinate 16,421 of ML799225.1, read as the reverse complement.
CCCTCTTCCTCTCTGGTTTCCCCTATCCTCTGGATCGGGTGAGTGTCTTTCTCTCCTCGGTTGCATGGTGAAATTATCTCTTCTTCCATGCTACAGAAAATAGAGAAATTTTCTCACTTTGATACCACTCTGACGCATTCACGCCATCCAGGGCACGTCTGCTCCCACCAGGACCTTCTCTTCCTTTGGCCCGAAGACCTGAAATACTCTTCAAATCCTTTATCGAGACTTTTCTTCACCCACAGGTCTCTCCTGATGATATCCCTTTGTCTTATCGGGAAATCCTACTCCGTGTAATCACGAGTCTTGAACTCATAGGTTCGGGTCTCACAAATCTGCGAAACCCGATGAGAGTTCCACCAACGTGTCCCTTACTCTTGTCAGGAATTATCCTATCGGAAAATCGACCTTTACGAGGTTGTAGACACCTTTCCTCACAAATCCCTGATTCCCAATCACCGATATACGATGACACTTGTTCTCCACCGAAAGGTTATGACTGTGGGACCGTTGCGTTTTGGGATTTTGTGACTTCTCCTGTCGTGAGGTTCTCGTCACCGAGAATCCCGAAATGTCGAACCCCGATGCACGTGTGATCTCTCTCTTCTACGTCACCACTTCCTTCTCCGTTCTATCGGGTATTATGGAATCACGATGTCTAATGCAACGGTTCAGTTGTATGTGGAAAACCTGAAATGTCGAACCCTAATTCTCTGACTCACGATCCTTGGGGTCTCTGGCCATGTGTCCCTGCTGAGATCAATGAATCCGATTCTCTCGAAAAATCATGGATCGTGATCCCTTCCTGTGAGAGTTATTTGCCTATGGAAACTTCAATTCTCCAATGAGCCAGGTCCCAATGACTTCCTGGCTCCTTCTCTGCTCGTTGGGGCTTAAACCCTGCACAACCTTCTCGAGATTTAACGGTTGATGGGATTTCGCTGGTTTTCTCTACGAACCCTAAACGTAGATTCCTTTCCTCCCTTCTTGAGGATTTATTGGCATGGAAATCTCCTGTGCAATATTTCGATGATTTGAAGGCCTTACTCCTCCTGAGATTTTTTTTTCCCACTCTGATTCTTTCAAAGGGACCTGCACGCACTCATTGTGGCAACCCAACAAACACCTCAAGTGTTCAAACTTCTTTGAGTCTACGCACGCCTGCAGTAGTAGTTTTCCATCTCCTTTGCTCAGGTTTTACAACTGAGACTTCTTCTTTAGCCTGCGCACTCCTTGCACGGCTTCAACAACTTAAATCCAATTCTGGGTGAATGAGTACAAGAGTTAAACTACCAAGCCTTCATCAACACACTCTTTGTGGATGAATTCAACTGCACACATTGCAGGAATCTCCTGGCTCGGATAGAGAAACAATTGAACCTCACTCTCTCTCCCTTTCATATTTCAGGTTAAAACATGAAATCACATGCACAACATATACAGAACAAATCCATAACTAGAAAGCAAACATTCATGAGAATAATACACAGAGAAAACAACAGAAACCATGTGCTTGAATCAAAGATTCCTTCTATTAATTCAACTACATGTACATGGGTGTTCTTCCTATAGTATTATTTGGTTTCCCTTGCTCTCCTGCTTCAATAATGTTACAATATACAATGAGGGTGTCTATATCCATTTTCCCTCTCAGACTCTAAACTATCAAATCTAGACTTAAACAACCTCTCTACAAGCATTAAATCTATTAAATGCCTCCTATCTAATAAGTACGAGAGTGTATCACTCAAGTCCAATACAATATATAAAAGGCACTTTCCATAAATGCATCATTTATACATTGGCGCATCATCTCGAATGGAAATTCAAAATGTTTTGGCTGAACTTGTCCAGTTGTTCATTGTCTTCCATGCTGGCGCGCTTGTCTTGGGCGATTCTCCTGTATCAAATAAGTCAGTCAAGAGGCGAGTATCACCCTTGGACCATGAAATTCGTCCTGAAGGGAACGTCACGCTAGAAAATTAGAATGAGGCGAGTGACACCCTTAGAGCAAGTAGTGCATCCTGAAGGGCACACCACCCAAGGGAAACAAAATTTGGTGAGTGGTACCCTTGGATCAACTAGCTTATCCTGAAGGGCACATCACGTTGTTAAATAAAAAATGAATAAACCTATATGGACTTAGAACGAATAATGTGATGAGAAAGATTTTAAAAAAAATCCCTAATAAAATGTTTCCCAACCTAGGAAAATAACGTCTAGGTCTAAGTGATACTTGTGATAAAAAATATATATATTTATATAAAAATAAAAATAAAAATAAATAAATAATAATGATAATCATCATTAATCATGGGATGATAAGGGGGTAATAAATTCAATAAATTTATAAAAAAAATAATTTGGGAGATAAAATTTAAAAAGGGGGAAAAGGGGGAAATAATTGTTTTGTTACTTATGCTAATTAAAAAATTATTAATTAAAAAGGAAAAGGGGAAAAAGTTAATCCTCTACACTTGCCAATTTGAGTTTTAAATGAAAAGGGAAAGAGGGAAATTTAAAAGAATTAGGAAACTAGGAAAAAGCGGGAAACATAAAAAGAAAGGGAAAACACAAGGAAAAAGTAGAAATACTAACTTAGTAAGGTATCTAGCATTTAAGAACATTTTAAATTAAACTAAAATAGTAAATTATTAAGGGGGTATGTCATTAAAATGATTAAGGGAATATGGGGACACCTAGGAGCGATTCTAGGAATGCTTTTAGGTGGGTGAGGGAAATAAGAGTAGTTAATTAATTAATGAAATTAAATTATGGTGCAATGAAGGGAATGGGTGACACATGTACAGGGAGGATTTTTACAAATTGAATTATTAAAGAATAAATTAAATGAGAATTTGCGAAAGTAAATGACTTAGAAACTCTATATAAAGGAGGGAGGAGGAGGAGGATGGATGTTTTCGGTGATACGTAATGTTACACTGCAGAAATTTAGACTTGATTGACTTAGCTTGTGGGAGTTGGGATACCCATATCAGTGAGGAGTGGTAGCTCAGCCTTCTGAGGCAATCTGGGAGCTAGTTGTTCTCTATTTTACTGTGTGTAGCCCCTTTACGGCTTGGGGGGATAAGGGGGAAGAAGAGTAACCCTAGCATTGGTTGGGAGGTAACAGTGAAGTCGCATTGGTCAGAAAGAGGGAGAAACATGGAGCGAGTGGGATAATGTCTCAGAGAAGATGACTTGGGATATGATACACTTACATGATTATGCATGGTATATTTTTATTATACCTCATGCTTTCAATTTGGTATTTTAATTGGGTAAAGAAAATGTTGACTTAGCATTTTAATTGATAACTTAATTTCTCCATAGCCTTAAGCTCGTTGTTGACTTGAATCCCTTGGCAATCGATCCCTCATTGTAGAGACTGTACTATGGTTTTATTTATTTGTGATGAGTTCGCACTTTTTACTTCACCCTCATCCCTATCTCATCACTCCACACTTGAGAAGCTGGCCAGGAGCTAGATCGAAGGTCGTCACTTTAGTGTTAATAGACCTATAGATCCTAATGCCCTACTTTTCTATGCATGGATGATGAGAAAATGATGTGTTTTTTGAGTCTTCTACCTGTTTGATTTCTCTTGGTTGATTGATTTTCGTTGCGCCTTCTTGTGTTGAGTAATTTTACCATTGTTATCCTTCCTATCACCTAAATTTTGAATCCGCGTTTTAATATTTCATGGATAGTTTATCTCTGCGCTTAATGTGCTCCCTGGTGATTATAATCATTATTTTGTTTTGACCTCTCAATGACAAATTTACCATCCAACTTTAATAATCATTTTCACTGAATGTTAGTGTTTTTCGCTCTTGTGTAATGATAGAGGTTTATTATTGGCTTGCGGATTGATTTCCTTGCACAACAAATCTGTCTCTTTACTTGCATGATTTTTATGCTTGGGATACTCTGCAAACCCTTTTTTTTGGCTACAATACTTCCCCTGTTGAGTGCCATGTCAAGGCATTTTGTTTTTACTGCTTATGTCTGTGTTATTACGATTTTCTTTCTATGCCTACATTTTCATTTTTGGGGCATGATACTCCAACATACTATCTGACTACATTTGTGGATGGAAGGATTGTGTTGTTGTTTGGGAGGGTTATTCCTGTGTTTTACCTTGTATTATCTGCATTCCTTCTTATGCATCCCAACCCATTTGGCTTTCACCACCATGTGCTGGGTAGTTGGCAGTTTCAGGAATTTAATAAATTTCATTTTATTAAGGTGTGGCGTATTTTTTTATTGGCTTCATTTTTAATTTTGAATGGCAGTGAATTTATTTTTATTGAGGGATATAATACTCTACAATTTTTATCTTGAAGGTGTGATCATTTCATAATTATTTCCCTATGGTTTTTTTTCCATATTGAATGCATTTTTAATGCTACACATCTTGCTCTGCATTTTTTTTTATTGAAGGCGTCTTCATTACTAGATAGTTTTCTCTGGTGATTTTTCCATTTTTTATTATACCGCAATCGTTGTTGGTTTACCTGGCAAATTTCCCCTTTGCTTGGATTTCATATTCTTTGACCTCTCATCCTTAGTAATGCATTTTGATTTCAACTTTTGGAATGCAATTTTCCAACAACTTTCAGTCATATTTAAGGGAGAAGTTAATGCCTTGCGTCTTCCTTACTCCCTCTTGAGCTACCTCCATTTTCCATGATGAACACCCAATGCCAACAACTTCTTTATTTTTCCTTCTGGGAGAAAAATTTGTGTCTGTAAATTTGTAATGTGATTTTAATGGTGCTATCTATGGCAATGAATTGGTGACTGTGATGTAACATCACTACTTTTAATTACTATTGCAATCTTAATTACTATTGTCAGTTAATTAGGTGGCTATGGTTGATTGTTGCAATTTGATTATTTTAATTACTGAGTATTGTGATTTGAGTATTTATTTACTGGCTTGCGTATTGCGGTTTGACTTGAGATTTGCAACTTAATTACTATCGTTGTGGTGAGGGGTTAGACTCTATTAAAAGGCATCATTATAGTAATTGTCTTTCGTTAAAAACCTTTCCATTAATTGTTGACAACAATAAGTCAAATCTATTATATAACTGCATTTAGCACCAATTTGTGCATTGAATAACTTGACTTGACACTATTTACGAACAACAAGAAAGCTTCAATTTCTTTAAATAGCATTGAAGTGGCAATTAATCATAGACAACAAATAACCTCAATTACAATTAAATAGCTTGACATGACATTTAGTTACAACAATAAGATAGCATTAAAGTTGCATGAAATAGCAAAGAAATGGCTTTTATTTATGACCTCATTATAACATTAAAATGGCATTACAATTGCATTGAAATGGCACTCATTTATTGACAACAACCTTATATAAATTAGAAAACAATTGCAAACTAATCGCGTGTAGATTTATATATGATGGACAACATGATGTAAGTAATATTGTTGTTAGTGATATAACCTGTGATATAAGGAGGTTGACTAATAGTGTTACATTAATAACGATGTACATTTTATATAGTTATTATCTTTACGTACAGTTAAATTGTTAAATGATAATTGTGTTATTGATTAATTAGGACTTGTCATTTAGGAAAAAATTGTCATATATATAATGAAGTCATGTAAGATCTCTTTTAAATGTTGAGTAGTGCACTTACTTTAATAGACATGTACCATGTGGGCAATCATGTTGATTTGTTGAGTTCTGTTTTAGTTCGCACTTGATAACGTTTATGTCTTTAGTAACATTACAATAGTTTACCCTTCATGCCTAGACCTCTTAATGAAATTTAGGGATTCTTGGATGTTGTCGAGTCATTCATTGGGTTTCAATTTGTTGAGTGATGTTTTCATGCATCTTGTCTACCCATTGCTTGGGGGCATAGGTGTAGTCTTCATGTCAGTTATTTCGGCCCTTAGCGAGTCAGATTTATCTTGAGCCCTTGGTCTAGATAGGTTAGGTAGTGCTAGGGTTATTTCTGCGTATACCACCTAGGGATGACATGATTCCTGATGAGGGGATCATGGAGATCCCTTTTGGATAGAATCAAATGATAACTTGGTCAGAGTCAATGCCTTCCATGTGAGTGTGGATGAGTGTTGTAAGTTATCTTTTGGCACATGGGTTGAATGCCTTCATGTGTTTGGTTCACACCTTGAGGCTCTAATCATTGGTTCCCTGGATGATGTAGCCATCGAGACATGGTAGGAGAATATGAAAATGTGTTTTTCACTTCGCGACTATACCTCCAACTTGAAGGTCTGCATGGTGGTATTTCAACTGAAGGGGAGCTCTCTTCTATTGTGGAAAACGCTCCTGCCACAATTGAACATAATCGTTGAAGACATGTCATAGGAATTATTCGAGAAATGGTTCCGAGAAAGGTACCTATGAGAGAAATTCATTGAGCATCAACTTGACAAGTTCGACGCCTTATGACAGAGTGACCATATGAGGCTCGAGTATGAGGCCTATTTTATGGAGTTGCTTCGGTATGCTCCACATTTTAATACTGATAAAATACAACAACCACAACAAAATACTTGGGGGTAAAAATGACCAAAAAGAAACAAAAGGCATTGGATACTCATCACAAAAGATAGAGAAAAGGATGAAAGTAGAGGAACCTAATAGATTATAAAGGAAAAGAAAAATAAGAGAAAGAGAAATTGAGTATAACTGATCAAAAGTGAAATAAGTTAATAACCAATGATAACATTTTAGCAGATATAAACAATGAAAAATGTAGAATTTAAGAGCATCTTTCAGGAAATGAGAAGCACCATAGTAATGAAGTAGAAAAATATCAATTTTGAAGTGTATAGATGAGCAATTCAAGGCAAAACCATCAGAGACAATTTGACCTTGCAGTTGAGAGAAATAGTAAACTATGTATGCCAAAATCCAAGTCCACAAGTCAACACATTAACCAACACAATCCCAATGCATGGGCAGAGCGTATCAGCCCTAGATTTCCTCTTTTTCTTCTTCAGATAAACTATTGGGAATGCAAGCCCAACCTTCAGCTCCTACAAAATATCAGGTCCAAGGCCTAGCTCTAGGTTTACTTACAATTATTGAGTACACAAGCCTATCCACTAAGTGCTCAAGCCAAGTGGAGGAGAAACCCACATGGGAGCCTTTCCTTTGCATTACATGTTTGTAAACTACAACTATCAAGCCAAGGACTGTTCCTTTTTAGCAACATTCAAACAAAGGGTCGAGGGTAAAGCTGTGAGCAGGTTGAAGGTCGAACCCAAGACCTTTTGTGAATCAATAAAACACTTTTACTATAGAACCCATGCAACATTCAAACAAGCGGTAAGGGTGAACCCACGAAGGAGAGTGGTAAGTACACCAAGCACCCAATACCTAACTTGAAGCCTAAGGTCAGGTAAAATGAAAGCATATTTAGAATGTTGGCTGTGGGGTTTGAACCCACATGCACTTATGTGAAGAAGACCGTAAGTCTTCCCCCCTTAACCACTCGGGAAAAACAACTTGACAGGCAACGTCCATATAGTAAATCGAGCACCAAATCTAAGTCTAGCACTAAGCCACATGAAGAAGCCACGAGGTTAGTGGGTATGATGCTCTACTAGCCGCCCTTTTTTGCAATGCCAAATCAATGGGCAGGACTGAACACTGAGCTCAAGGAGGAGAACCAATGTCCAATTGTAGAGAAAACGTAAAAGGTATACCAAACTTCTTCAGGCAAAAAAAAAAACAACACAAAATCTCTGAAGATTTCTTTCTTATTGGCAAAGAGACGCAGTGGAGGAGAAATTGAAACTATGCTGACTACTATTGAGGCTCTTCCACATTTGGATGGAAAGTAATTTCCTTTTCCTGCATAATATGACCACTGCAAACCTGATTTCACTTTATTTTTAACCGTCTCTAACACAATGAACTGACATAACACAATCAAGATCTAAGGCATTCAGGAAGTGTCCACGTAGAGCTACAAACACAAAACCAAATGTGAAGAAAGTAAAACAAACAAAAAGAGACCAAGCTGATAGTAGCCAAACCTTGACGAGTCAGTCTAGAGGCCTTCATTGTACCCTCCTATTGGCCGGCCATGGGGCGAGGCCACACTCTCTGAACTCGATTGTGTGTTCATAGTAGAGGAGAGGTAGGTTATGCACAGAGCAGAAGGGAGGTATAACAAAGGTCATGCAGACGAGAATGATCACTTTATGCATGGGGTAGGGTTACATTTCATTTATTTTTATTTATTTATTTTATTTTTACACTTGGACACGCGGAAAAGAGGGAGGGGGCACGTGGGCCTCATGCAAGGTCCCACGATGCCCCAAGTTATTCGATTTGTTTTTATTTATTTATATTATGATATATGAAATTAATTAAAATTAATTAAGATCCATTTATTTTGTTTAATATATATGGATATATGTATATATTTACATATTAATTACTTTAAAAAAATAACAATAAAATAAAACAAAAATTAAAATATTAATATTATTTTAAAATATTGTTTTTAACATTTGTTTTCTTTTTAATATTTACTTATTTAAATTCATTAAAATATTTTAAACTTCTTTGAGATAATTAGGTTTAATTAATGTATAAGGGTGATTAATATGAGTGGTACATATTGATACACAAATGGGTTTGATGCTTGATTACACAAGAGTTAGAGTAATTGAAGATTACAGTGTAGCGCTGGCATAGCTAGCAAGGCGAGAGAGCCATTAGTTTACTTAGGAAAAGACATCGAGCTTAGATTATTTAACCCTAACCTAGCCACTTACCCTAAAGAGAGTAACATCTATTTATAGAAAAGTAAAAATACCTTACACCTAACACTATGTTTACAAGTATAAGTTGTGCGAATGTGAATTGCATTAGACTCTTCCCTGACCAGAATTTGGTTGATGCAGATTCAATTATACAGGATGGTTAGAACTCGAGGAAATTGAGGTGGAGGGGTGTCATTGCAAGGACCACCAATGACGCCACCATCATCACTTGAATTAGCTCTCATTTTTCACTCTTTGGAGGCCATTAATGAGACTTTAAATGGGCGTCAACCAATAGAGATTGAAGTGGATCCCCCACCATCTGGGGAGGGTAACCCTGAAGCATCAAGGGATTCAAGGGGAGGGATTCCACCTGAGGACATCACTAGAGAAATGAAGAATATCAAACTCCCAGAGTTAGCCAGGGGTCATGCCAGTGAATGTGTTGAAGCATGGTTGGAAGGAATGACATGATGTTTTTCCTTAAGAGACTATGCTTCCACATCAAAGGAGAAAATAGAGATATTTCAATTGAGGCACAGTGGCTTGAATTGGTGGGGAAACCTAGAGAGGAAGTTGCACCTTACCACATACACCATCTCTTGGGAACTTTTTGAGGAACGGTTCCGAAGGAAATATCTACCAGCTTACTATGAGAAACAATAGGTGGGAGCATTTCATTCTCTAGTATAGGGAAATAGGACCATGGAAGAGTGCAAGATCAGGTTCATGGAATTGGTAAACTATGTTTCATACATGGATAATGATAAAAAATAGCAATAACTCTCTACCTATGGGTTAAAACCTAAGGCAAGGGCCATGGTACAGATTTGGAAACCATATTCAGTAGTGGAAGCAATTTAAAATGCACATTATGTTGAGGAACACATGAGCTTAAATAGAGGAATGAGGTCAAACTTTCCACATCATCATGGATTTGTTGGGAAGGCCCCTAGGACATTGTCCAGGGGAGGGAGCTCTAGGCCACCTCCTTATGGTAATAGAGTCGTGCCAAGGATAGTTTCCATAGGTATTTCAATGGTAGCTAGTGAAGAATTCCATTCATCACCAATGATGTAGGCAGGTCCACGATCTTCTCAGGGAACAACTAGGAGGGGCAAGGGTTAGAGGAGAAGGAACTCATTTCAGAGACTGTCACAGAGTAGTGCATAGGTTCCATATCATGTTAGATGTTGGGGATGTGGAGGGCCCCATTACTAGTGTGACTGCCCAGTGTTGCAAGAAGGATATATGCAGAGAGAAGGAAAGGCCCCGATGGGAAAAGCAAGTGGTAGCCACCAGATTTATTCAGTAGTTAATAATCACTAGGAATAATATCAATCCATGGTGGTGGAGTCGCTAGGTACACTAAATCATATCAATGTTAAAATTTTATTTGATTATGGGGCTATAGATAGTTTCATTTCACCATCTACATTAGAAAAGAGTGGTTTGGAAGCCTACGAGCATGATGACTTTAAACAAGTCGAGATGGCTTAAGGGGAAAAGCAAGTGGTAGGACCTAGCATTGATAATTGTCTAGTAGACCTGGGAGTGTGTACTACCAGGTTGAAGGTATACATCACTGCTCTCGGGACGTATGATCTAATCATTGGAATGGATTGGTTAGAATCCCATCAAGCTATGGTAGATTGTTTTGCAAAAATTTTGCTTTGTGTTGACAATGAAGGGAGGCTAGTAGAGATCCACGGTGTACGGAGAAACGCGTGTCTACTCTTTATCTCAACTATGAAGTTTAAGCGGTGCATGAGGCAAGGGTGTCAACTATATGTAATGGAAGCAGTGAATGAAAGGAAAGGACCCTCCTTGGATTAGTACCCAATATTGTTAGAGTTTAGGGATGTTTTTCTGAACGAATTTCCAGGGTTACCTCTTGAGAGGGACATTGATTTTACTATTTAGTGAAAACCTGGTGTAGAACCAATTTCCAAGACTCTGTATAGGATGAAAGTGCAATAAATTTGTGAGTTGCAGATGTAGTTGAAAGAGATACTCGACTTAAGGATAATAAGGCCCGGTGTCTCACCCTGGGGTGCACTAGTAATTTTTGTCAAGAAGAAGGATGGTTCCTTATGATTGTGTATAGATTATAGGGACTTGAACCATGCTACAATGAAAAATAGGTAGCCAATACCACCAATAGATGATCTCTTTGATCATATGAAAGGAGCAACGATATTCTCAAAAATTGATTTGCAATCAGGGTATCACCGGTTAAGGATTAAGGAAGGTGATATTCCTAAAACTTCCTTTTGAACTTGGTTTGGGCATTATGAGTTCGTTGTCGTACCTTTCGGATTTACCAATGCGCCAAAAATATTCATGAGCCTCATGAATGGTGTATTATGGAAGTACTTAGACCGCTTTGTACAAATCTTTTTAGATGATATCCTCATCTATTCCAACAACAAAAGAGAACACGAGGAACACTTGTGAGTGGTGTTGTCCTGCCTTAGAGAGAGAAAATTGTATGGGAATTTGTCGAAGAGTTCCTTCTTCCAAAAATAAATTCACTATTTAGGTGATATCATTTCCGGTGAAGGAATCTTTGTGGACCTAGAAAAGATAAAGGCCATTATGGAATGGACAATGCCAAAAAATGCTCCTGAGGTAAGAAGCTTCATGGGGCTAACAAGTTATTATCAGATATTTTTGGAAGGGTTCTCTAAAATAGGAAAACCCATCACCACATTGCAACGAAAGGGGGTCAGGTATGAATGGAAAAAAGAATGTGATAGTTCATTCATTGAGCTTAAGAGGTTATTAACTAACACACTAATTCTATAAGTGTCTGATTTGGAAAGGGACTTCACAGTCTACATGGATGCCTCAAAGAAAGGATTGGGGGTCGTGCTAATGCAGGATGGAGGAGTGATAGCATATGCATCTAGGAAGTTGAAGCAACACAAGGAGATTTATGGTACTCATGATTTGTAGTTGGGAGCTGTAATGCTAGCTATGCAACTTTGGAGGCACTATCTAGTGTGGTGAAACTTTGAGTTTAAAGGAGACCATGAAATTTTAAAACATCTCTTCACTAAGAGGGATCTTAATTCTAGGTAGAGGCGATGGCGTGACTTTATGAGTGAGTACGATTTTGGTATTTCATACATCAAGGGAAAAGAAAAAGTGGTAGAGGATGCCTTGAGTAGGAGACCACATGTCTTCTCCTTGGTACCCTTAAAAGTCAACCTGAGGAATGTGTGTGGATGAATCTCCTTGGAGATAGTTGGTATTTATAGGTTACCTCAAAACTTTAGAGTGGGAGGAAATTAGATCCAAAGTATGAAGGATATATCCTAGAAGGAGATGAGATATTAAGATACCAAGGAAGGATGTACATCCCTAAAGGTGGGGATTTTTGAAGCATCATACTAAATGAATCCCATAGAGAAATTTATCGTGCACATCTGGGTGTGAAGAAAATGTACGCAGACATGAAGAATATTTTCTTTTGGGTAGGCATGAAGCGCAATGTAGTTTATTTCATAGCCAAGTACCTAGAGTGTCAATAAGTTAAAGCTGACCACCACCACCTGGAAAGTCTCCTACAACCAAATGATTCTCCTATGTCGAAGTGGGAATTCGTTTCTATGGATTTTGTTGTGGGGTTTCTGCTCACATCTCATAGACATAATTCCATTCTTGTGATAGTTTACAAGTTAACCAAGAGTGCTCATTTTATTTTGTTTAGAGACACTTACGATGTCAGTGATGTGGCATGCATGTTTGTAAGTTAGGTCATCCATTTGCATGGGATACCGAAGAATATCATTTCAAATAGCGACTTCAAATTCACCTCTAGGTTTTGGATAAGTCATGGAAGACATCCTTCAGACAAGTCATGGAGGACATCCTTAGGATGTATTTCATGGATAATAAAACCCATTGGGAGAAGTACCTACCTTTGGTATATTTCGCCTACAATAATAGTTTTCATAGATCCATCAGAATGCCAGCCTACGAATATTTGTATGGAAGGCCATGTAGAACACCGCTGAGTTGGGAAAGATTAGAATATCACATGACAGTTGGGCCATAATTGATTCAAGACATGGAGGAATAGGTGATTCATATTAGGCAGAGACTAAAGGAAGTATGGGATAGACAGAAAAGGTATGTTGATGCACACGGGACTGATCGAAGTTATAAAGTGGGAGATTAGGTTTTCATTTGTATTAGGCCTAATAAGAGTACCATTCGATTTAGGAAGGGGAAAAATTTGTCACCTCATTTCATAGGACCGTTCAAAATCCAAGAGAAAATTGGACTCGTTTCCTATCGTCTCGTACTTCCACCCCACTTGCATAAAAATCATAATGTTTTTCATGTATCTGTTCTATGTCATTATGTTGCCGAAATATCAAATAAACTAAATTGGAAGGAATTACAGGTATCAGATGCATGAACCCTCACAGTAGAACCGTTACACATATTAGACTGTATAGTTCGATAGCTCAAGAACTATTTGGTAGACCAAGTTAAGGTATAGTGGGACAAGTATAGTCTAAGATATGCTACTTGGGAGGATTTCGAGACATTATGATGAGATTATCCCTCACTTTTTGACCACCTTGAGAATATGTTTCTTGAATGTTGGGTGTATGAAAAAACACCTTTTAACTTAGACAACGAGGATTACCTGACATCTAATCACCTTTATTTTCTATTCACAGTGAAAATATTAATGATACACTTGAAATTTTAAGATGTATGAACCTTTATGAATGTTTAAACATTATTTTAATGATGATGGATACGATGCGATCTATTATGTGAATGTAAATTCTATGGATGTTTAAACTTTATTTGAATTATGATGGATATGATGCGATCTACTATGTGAATGTAAATTCTATGAATCTTTAAATGTTATTTGAATGATGATCGATATGATGTGATCTACTATGTGAATGTAAATTCTATAAATGTTTAAATGTTACTTGAATGATGATGGATATGATGTGATCTATTATATGAATGTGAAATATATGAATGTTTAACGTCATGTGAATGATGGTGGATATGATGAAATCTATTATGATAATGGATAGATATGCATGAGTTTGTGTTATAGACTAATTTCCAGGTCAATGGGCTATGAGATAGGCAAGGGATAATGGTAATAAAAGGAGATGTCATGACCACCGACGAACAAAAAATATGGTATGAATGTTTGTATGTGAAATTGTATTGGTATAAATGCATTGTTATGATATATGGACCAGTACAGGTTTTTAGGTGGTGAGACTACCCGAACTGAATAAAAGATGACAAAATTCCCAGCAACACGGTACCACTATATATTCCATTGTAGGGTCTGGACCCTATTCCTATTAGGAGGGGTGGAGGAATTTCCCACCGTGTATCCCCTAAAACCTATAGTCATGGGAGGACGGTGTTAGCTAACAGTCCCCTAGACGTGTGATGACGAATGTCAGTTCCCTATTGGGGAAGCTTGGTCAAGATAGTGATGCTTATGCTTATGGGTTCTATTTGGATTTAGGTCAACATAGTTGACACTCCAAGATAGTCCAGCAGAGGAAGGATAGGAATGAAAGATGGAAGTAAGTTAGGGAGTAAAGATGAAATAGTTGAGAGTGTATGGAGATTTTCCTTATGGTGGAATTTTTTGTTTTCCTTCTAAAAAGAAAATATGTATATATGTATATTCATAATTACTTAACTGAACTACAATTTTTTAAATAAATGTTGTTGAGCTAGATTATTGTAATTTGGAACGACCCTCTCGTTATGACAACAACTCTGATAACAAGTGCAAATTTTTTTTTTCTTTGTTTAAGGTGGGTCCACTCATGTAAAAAGAAACAGACACACTAGAACCTATGACGCCACCCAACGAGTAATAAGACACACCCATGATGGTGACAATAAGAAGACATAAGGCACCCACCAAGCAACTGCAAGCATGAACGACCATAGACATAAGGTGCACAACAAGTGACTACAAAGGTTTGACGACATGCTAGCTTATGCATGATTTGAACACAAAAGGAAGAATCCAAAGTAGTAGATTGACTATTTTTGCATAGGAAAGCAAGGTGTTTAATCCTAGTTCTCTGCTCCGGAGAGAGTGAAGGTCAGATAGGATCCTGGCCGTCTGCTCAAGCCAGGATCCTAAAAATGTGTTTGAAGATCATGTTCTTCGATGTACACCAGGAAATGAAAATCATAAGGAAAGGAGAGGCACGTGGAAGGGAAGGACTCGACACAACGATGAGGAGTGGACTGAAGGCTTAGTTCATGATGTGCGCCAGAAGGGGATTAAAATGCATCTTCTGTACTGTGCTCTGACCAATGCACCAGATGTTGATGGTTTTGTTTACAAGTGGCATAGAGAGAACAGAAAGAATTAACAATAGAAAATTCCATCCACTTGTAAATAACCGCAGAGACAGTGGAAGGTGAAGAGGTCGAGTCAGAGGTAACGGTTGAATGCTAAGCTACTTCTCAACTTTGAGATTATTTTTATTTCTCGATGGGAATCTACGTGTTATGTACCCACAGTGTACATTAAAGGGAAAAGCAACGATTTGAAGCTTGATACATAGGCAATGAACCAATGCGTTGAACGGTTTCAACAATAATACAGTAACAGAAATTCCAGAAAAGAAATTGGTTTACTCACATTGCATACACCAATCTTCTTTTACTGAGAGGGTTCACTACAATGGAGAACATGACTCCTGGTAAGATGGATGGCTTTCATTCAAAGGCAGACACGAGATTAACTAGTTTCCTTTTCATTTTTTTCAGCTTGAATACCCATCCAACCGGATACAGTAAGAGCACTAGAACACAATAAAAAGGGGTGGGAACAGTTGGCAGGGTTACCCGAAACTACACAATGACTCCATGCACCCAACACTTGGGCAAGGGCATAGACATCATAATGTTTATACATTTATTTTTTTTCACTTCTTATCAGAAATCCAAACATGCAGCAGATATTGATAAATCCGACTAACGCCAGAATAGCGAGGATTAATATATAGACAAGCACCTTAATCAATATTTTTTTTTATTTCTTTATCTATCAACATAGGGAAAAACATTATTTATAGTGGCATTGGAATTCGTAAAACTTACACAGCATTTACATGGAAACCAATTCCATTATCACGAGAGAACCTTGGGAATAAACAACAGATATGATTATAATCACTAAGTACATAACTACAAACATTCATTTAGTCCATTCATAGCTGATAACACATTCCCAAAATGAGTCTTAATGCGTACCATTCTACAAATTTGAAAACCATACCGTTGCCTCAATCCCATCCTCCAGTGTCGTCCATGCTCCGTGTCGCTCCCGCTCATCGACCGTAGAGACTACATCAATACCTCCTAGCCAAACTCTAGGGGTAATATACTTCCCCATTAGCCCCTTGAGCCACAAAGGGGCCACACACAGTCCAGATAGTAACCTAGCTTCCCAGCTCGCCTCCAAGGCTAAGCTACCACTCTAATCCTAGCTGAGAAAATCCCAACTCCTCACAAGCAATTAGTCCAGTCCAAATTCGGCAGCATAACGATGCCTAACAGCCCCTCCCCCCTTTTGTCCCTCATCCCCCTTTCTTTTATAGAGT
>ML799224.1:314906-332446 GCA_009831015.1 Picea engelmannii | reverse complement strand
TCCTAGTATTTCAGAACAATCATCCTTTCTGAGGCCTAGTGATTCTTTATTAAGCAAATGAAAAACCTCTTCACAATCCTCTTTTATTTCCTTGGTCGTTCTCTTACTCTCGGCTATATTGGCCTCCCATATCTTTAATATTATATCACCTCTGACTACTCTGCAACAGTCAATCTGGGAGTTACATATATTTCTTCTCTAGCCGATGACATGACCACTTCTTGAAAAGTGGCTCGGGCTGTAGTAACCTCTCTTTCTCTGAAACCAATATTATCCAATGATTGGTTTACTTCCCAAAAATGATTTTGGATGATTTATACCTTAGTAAAAAGGCTCTGTTGTGTTATTTCCAGTTTCTTTAGCACTTCCAATGCTTGATCTTGAAACACTGCTATATCCACAACCATTTTCTCAGTGCAATTGACCTTGTCTTGTAATTGATTTACCAATTCATATTGTTGGATAGCCCATCTTTCACTCACTTGCACATTCTTATGCATCTCATCAAGACTAGACTTGAGAAGTTGAATTTCTTGTTTATCACTAGATCTATCTTTTTCAAGCCCTTTATTGACTTCGTCTCTGACATTATTTTCTATAGTCCTTATTTGATTTTGCAACTAACTTATCATCTGATTCTTCTGCTTCAATTTTTCTTTCAAATTATCAACTGAAAATTGGTTAGTCATGGAAAAAGATCCCAAAGAGTCTACCACCTTTGTATCAAAGTATTCTTCTTCCAAAGCTTGTCCATCCAATAGCACCCTGTGCTTTTTGAAAACTACATCTTCTTTCTGGCGCATTTCTATTTTCACCACAGCTTTTCTTTTCTCGCTAAAAAATAAATCGAAAGGAGGTATCTCTTCAATAGAAATAGTCGTGAGATCTCCTATGAATATTACCTCTACATTGGGGTTCCCTCTGGTGAACTGTAATGGTGTGATAACTTGAATGGGGTTTTCGATTCTGTGGATAACTATTTTTCGATCGCGTCTGTAGTTGATATATCTAGTGTAGACAATGACCTATCTTGTCCTTTTTTTGTTTGTCTCTGCTTGATCTTTGGCCTGGTTATCTAATACCTCTATCGCCAGGGTATCTTCTTTCTGATTCAAGACCTCAAATTTCTCTAAGTTTTCCAAGGCTTCTTGTTTACTAGAGCTTATGGCTTTGAATTTTGGGTCTCTATTTGTTGCATAGCTGGAAACATTGGGTTTTCTCCTTGCAATACTTTCAGAAGGCTACTTCTTTGGTTCCTTTGGAAGTTGTAAAAATTAATCATTTGATCAGGTGATAGAGCTCAAACTCAGCTCAGAACTTATTGGTAATATTTCACCCCTCAGAACATTTTGTCCTGAGGGGACTCTTCATGTTCATACTTTTTTAGATTGCAATTAACCATACGGTTACCCATGACCTTCTACGGGTCGTGCTTCTTGAATTCAATGTTAAACAACTTTATTTCTTCTAAGGTCGCAGCCTCCACTTTGGAGTGGTCGAAATCCAATAAAGAAAATGCACCAATTTGTAATGGAAAAAATGCCCAAACCTTTTTCTGCACTGATTTGAGCTCTTTGTTAATCCCGCTGAGTACAGTTTGTTGTGTGACCTTGCGACACACTAGTCGGTCTGGTAAAAATTGCGGTAAAGAATATGGGGGAATTGAACAACCAAAAACTCTTATATAAGAGAAGTGTTCCTTGATGTACCAGTCTGCCACTTTATCCAGGTTAACCACAACTCTTTCTGAAATTCTAAGAAGTGGGTGAACAAATATAGTAGTGTGCATCGACACCGCTACCCAATTACAGGTTTCATAAAAGAAATCCTCTGCCTTGTCTTCCCAAATCTTTGAATGATAAATATGAATTGGTTCTACACTATTTGGAGTCCAGCTCCAACCCATCAACGGGAAAGTCATCATGAAATAGATGGCATCCATAATATAAGATGACATGAAGAATGAAGTTGATTTCCCCTTGGCTTTCTTTGTCTGATATTCTTTAATTTCACTAGCTAGACTGTCCGACAATATCTTGGCCCAGTCGAAAGAATACCCTTCCGCCACTGTGTGTATAATGGGTACCCATGGTAGAAATAAATGGGTCGTTTTCTCTTTTCCATAGAGTCTACACATCATCGTGGCTATATACATGAACTGCGGTTATAGCGATGATATTGAGTATATGCCATGAGAATTGGCTCTGAGCTTTTCGGGGCGTGAACACCAGTCCTTGATCAAGTCAGAAAGAATCTTTCCATATTTATCACACTCCTTCTTGTTAAAATTCACTAGAAAACTGGCACTATAAATGAAGTTTGGTGTTGAAGACAATTTATACATCACCTGTATGTGTTCCGGTCGAAATGACCCAACAACTACCTTCTGAGAATTGAATATAGTTCTAGTTGGGATATCCACATGATCCAATGCCCATCCAATCATGCCATTGTAGGGTAAAAGCCTCGGCCTTGTTGCTACCTTATGCAGCTTTGACTTAGAAATAATCTTGTATTTGGTATATAAGTCTTCCTTTTCGTTGTTGATTGAATCATTAGGGCGATGTCGAATACATGCGTCTAGGTTTTAACTATGTCTATACTTCTGGACGAGGTATCAGAGAAAACCTCTAAGCTCTAGCCTGAACTCTCACTAGTTTATTTAGTTGATTTTCATGGTGACATAGTAGCAGTTCTCAAAAACCTATTATTTGTCACAGAAAATGCACAGGACTGAGTATCTCGCTAAGCAAGTTCTACCAAAACATGAATGTAATTAAAAATGAGAAATTTTTTCTTGCCTTAAACGAATTGACCTGCATATACCTTCACTGACAATGCGTTAATTTATTTTAATAAAAATATTTGGGCGTTAAAGAAGGATCTTATTTGAGATCATTTCCCTAGGTTGGTCATTTAATAACATTAATGGTCACTATTTCGTGATCAGAAAAGAGATTTGAAATCACTCGTATCACAATCAACATAAACTCAACGGTTAAATAAAAATGTTTTATTTTGTTAATAAATCAAGTTTATATGGTTAATTGATTATATTTAACCTTAATCCATTTTGGGGTTTTGGGTCTCGTGCTATCCTACTTCAGTTAAATCTATGATCCCCGAACCCCGAAATTGTGATTGATTAATTAATATTAATCATGTTTAACTTTTGTAAATAATCGCGATTAATTGATGATTTCATGATTTCAGATATCGGGAGTTTAAGTTATCGTTTGAGGAAGGATTCCCAAAACATGAAGTTGTGATAAGGTTAATTATCATTAATCATTTTAATTGTTTAATTAACTCGATTTAATTTAAGCTAGTTTCGCGACTTTGCATATTGGGACTTTGGATTTCTTTGTATGTCTAACTGTTAGTATTGTGAAATCCCGAAACTCGATACTTTGAAAGTTGTCTTAGTGATTTGAATTTTTAATGAAAGGGTGGCTCCATGAATTTTAAAGGATTTTAGACCATTAGATTAATCGAAATATTTTAACGGGGGTGGTATCCAAGTGCGCATTTGTCCTTATTTAAACAAAAATGAAAAATTTTTAAGTCTAAAGTTTTAGAAAAATATATATGTTTCAACACCTTCCCTAAGGAAACATGAGATTTGTATAGCCCTCCTTCTCCTCTCTCCAAAAACCTTCTGACACACCTTTTTCCTTAAACATTGCACCCTCTGCCAAAGACTTAGACCCTTGGTCCATTTTTTCCCATACAGTCTCCATTTGTGATGTTCCCAAGTAGGACCCCACCCATATCCACACCCCCCGCCCCCCATCTTTCCATCCCTCTTCTGACAAATACATCACCAAAGCAATCAAGGTTACAAGTACCAAAAAGGCAATCAATGAGGAAGGCTTTCAACCAAGTTCCTTGAACATGGTAGCTAATCTATCGACTCACATTGTTGATTTGTTTAATCATGTGTTTGCTAAGGTTTTCCCCAAACATGGTTCAAACAAATCATTAACTCGATTCTCAAATAGAAATTCATCTTAGATCTGAACAACTATCCCACTATCACGGTTTGGCACACATTCTAAAAATTGTATGCTACCATTTTGCACATACATCTTTTAGATGAGTTGGAGAGTAGGCACCTTAAGGCTATTTTTTGTCATTTGGCTAGTTTTTGGCCATTTTTTAATATAGTCCCCAAGTGGTCATTTTCCCTTTAGAATTTCATCTATTTTTTACATAAAATATGATGAAATTTATAATATTCATCGAAATTTACAAGTTTATCATATGTTTTTTATTAAATATTTTCCTACACATCTATATGTATTATTTTTTCAAACAAAAATACTCGCCTAGAACACTATACTTAAGTATAAAATTTGAGTCCCTGGAAAATACCCTGGATGGTTTCCTCCATGATGTGTTCATCTCTTTACTCCTCTACATCAATGAATTGATCATATTAGCCTCCTCTTTGTAGGGCCTACAGAGACAACTTAATGCACTGACCAACTTTAGTGACTTCTAATAGTTTACGATGCACATGGGTAAGACGAAGGATATGATCCTAAATGAGACCAAGTTACATCTTTTGGACATGATCATCCAACCCACATGACTCTCTAGTTCAGGGATCATGGCTTCGAGCTTTCTACAAACCAATTCGCCTAGGACTGAGACAATTCAAACCCTTCTTAGATGCATCATTAGATTCAAGTATACAATACCACAACCTACTATCCAATCACTATTTGAAGCCATCCTTTTCACATTGAGGTCATTTTTTGGATTCCTTTCTACATAAAGTTCAAAGTTTTGGAAATTCTGCTTCTAAGAATTTGTACCCCAACCTAGCACTTTTCTCTTTCGAGCACATTATCTCAACCTGTGGCACAAGACATGTCGGTATTTGTTACTAAGGGGCATATTGACTTCTTCAACAAGTAGTCATCTCTCCAAATCTTTTTCCCCCTTTTAAGTAATCTTTAAGCATGCCAAGAAACCTCATTTAGACTAAATAAGTGTTGAATTGAGCAGTCATAAAGGACATATATGTTGGAAAATTTAGCTCAAGCATGAACTTATTGCACATGTTTAGTGTGAATGTGCAAGAAGAAGTTTGAGAGATTTCGTAATGACCACCTCGGAAAGGTGATCACTAATTCTATCTTGTAAATTCACTTGAAAAATAAAAAATATAAGTGAAAGTCTTATACTTTGGAGTCAATTAGTCTTAGGAATCTAAATGAAATGTTATAGATGTTCTATAACATTAGTGACTTAGATTAAGAGCTAATCTTAGTCGTACATCTCATCATGAGATAGGTGGTAGCTAAGATTGAGGAGATTAGTTATTCTTTCTCAAAKCATAAATTGGACAAGATAGGAGAGATCTCACACACATGAAAATAGAGCAGAAGAGCTTGTGGAAGGAAGAGTGCATCCAAAAGAAAAGAAAARTAGATATGATAAAGAGACCAACAAATACACAGGTCTTACAATTGGTACCACTGTTATAGCTATCTTTTCTTCATGCATAGGCCATACATCTTCACATATTTCCATACAATGTATTTCTAGAGTGTGCGTCAATTATTAAGAGGGAGAAAGAGTGATTTGTTTTCTTGGAAAGGCATAAATAGAGAAGGTTGTACTATTGTTGTTGTACCCTCTTTCATAGGTCATACACTATTGTTTGAGGTGATTTTAATGACCATACAACCACTGGTGCAAATCTATTTGTAGAGGTCACCTTGTAAGCTTTAATAAAAGGAATGAAAAGATGGTTTAAAGGAGAAATCCCTATGTAGGTGTTTTATTTCTTTCGTTGTTTGTTTTTTAGACATTGTGTAATTGATGCATTGTTCATAAATTTACTTTCCTATTGGTAAATAAATTATGTTTGAGATATTTAGCATGAGAACAGTAGAAAAATGGTCACTTAGGTTGAAAAAATCATATGGTATCAAAACTTCTTTGTCTAATTGAGATTCTCAAGGATTTATAGTGATAAATCAACTACCAGAAAGAAACACCAACAATTAGAGAGGGTTTCATTTTTTCTTTTAAGGTCAATTTTTCATATCTGGGAGTTTGTTTATTAGATTTCAAAGATGACCTCAACTAGCCTCATATTCGAGGAAAGACTGGAAAGTGCCTCAAATTTCTTATCATAGAAAGTGAGGGTTACACTCTTATTGGAGGAGAACAATCTTTGGGATATTGTCAACAATGTTGTACCTTCTCTAACAAATCCAAAAGAATTGGCAGCTCAAAAGAAGGGAATGAGGTCCAAGTGGATGACCATTGATTCCATAAAGGATCGTTGGATTTGTCATATATCCAAGAAGAAGACGACAACGTAAATGTTCAATGCCTGGATAAGCCTCTACTAGAGTGACAATATAAATAGAAAGATGATAATGCAAAACAAACTCAAATCCATAGAGATGACCACATCAGATTCAATGACCATTACCGCATGAATGACATTCAAATTTGTGATCAACTTGAAGCAATCAGGGATAAATTTTTAGATTCAAAGTTGGTGAACATGACATTGAATGGATTCACGGATTCATGGGAACCATTTGTCAAAGGTATTTATGCTCATGAGAACCTTCCTAACTTTAGAAGGCTATGGGGTGATTGTATCTAGGAGGAGATTCAAATGGAGTCAAATCTAGAAAGAACCTAGTCTTATTGGTCAGAGGTAAAGAAAAAACCTAATCTTATTGGTCAGACAAGAACCTAGTCCTATTTGTCAGACAAATAAGGGAAGAGGTAAAGGACCCATCAAGGGTAAGGGATAGAGTAAGGAATCAGCCTCACAACTAGAAAAGAAGGACATGAGTAAAATCAAATGCTTCATTTGTCATAACCATGGTCATTATGCATCATAGTATCCAGATAAGAAAAAGGGTAAAGTGAAGAAATAGCAAAAGAAAGTAGCATCCTTTGCAAAAACTCATATGAACGAGTTTGTTGTCAATATCAAGAACTGTTTCTCAACAATATCTTACCTTTTTACCAACACGATTATGAGGAATTTAATGTATCATATGTGGACATTGGAGAATCTCGTCATATGCATCAGGCCGACAATTATTCTCTAGTCTAAAGAGGCAATACATGAGAGCACAAGTTGAGCTTGGTGATGATACTAAGTACCCAGTAGTGGGAGTTGATACTATTCTCTTCCAACTTGAGTTAGGTAACTCTTTAGATTTTGATGATGTCTTGTTCATTCCCCATCTTAGAAAGAAATTTATTTCAATTTTGGTTATGAAGGATAAAGGGAATTGCAATTGAGTTCAAGAACTAGCAATTCCTCATCAAAACGAAGGAATCTAGCCCAAATACAATAAGAGTAACAAGGCTTAGAGAAGGTAATCTTTACAAGTTGTCGGGTGAAACTATTCAAGCCCTAGTTAATAACAATGCTATCTAGTGTGAGCTGAGGCACAAGAGGATGGGATACCTGCATCACAGGGCGTTTCCTATTTTGAGGGAGATAGTAACATGTCTTCTAGGAATTCAACATTGAGCATCAAGGAGTATGCAGAGAATGCATGCTTGGAAAGAATACCAAGTCTACTTTCCTAAGCATCAAGAATTGGTCTAAGAAGATTCTAGACCTAGTACATTCTGATGTTTGTGGACCGATGTCAGTAGCATCAATATCATGAAGCATGTACTATGTTCCTTCATTGATGACTTAGTTCACAAAACCTAGATCTACTTCCTAAGGAACAAGGATGAGGTCTTTAGTAGGTTTCAGGAGTTCAAAGATCTAGTTGAAAACCAAAGAGGGAAGAATATAAAAATCTCGAGATTGAACAATGGGGGTGAGTATTGAAAAGGTTTCCAAATCCTAGGTGTTTGTTGTCCTATGCTTCTTTATTAAATAAATCAGATCTTGAATTTACTCAATAACAAAAAGAAAAAACAAATATGAGCATGCATCAATCACATAGACGACTGGAAAATATAGTGGAAGCATAAAACGCTAAACACAAAATCTATCCTTCGAATCAACTTATCATTAATGACTTAAAACTTACAAGGACACCTAAAAAATAAGGTTTTTTTCCTGTTGATAAAGAAAACCACAAAACATATCCGAGAAGCCTAGTGAAATTACCTATATGTATGACTGTACGACCTGTCCATATGAAACTATCGAGAATCACTATTGCTTCCCACTAAAACAGGATATCATCATTGATCCCAAGTTAAAAAAACACCCTAAGGTTCTCTTCTTATCTACTGCACTGCCTACCCAATCTGAGTCCATATACCCCTGCAACTTCACCTCACATCTCTAATATATCTCAACCCATACTCCACTGTGTCTCTCAAGTATCTGAGCACATGTTTTTCTACTACCCAATGCTATTTCCTTAGCTCCACCATGAATTGAATCAAGGTGTTCACTACAAAACATATATCTGGCCTAGTGTTGACTAGATACATCAAGGAACATATCAACTGCATGTACAACATGGAATCCACCATATCATGATATAAAGTAGTGACCTTCTTCATGTTAGTGATTGTTACACATTATTTTCATCATCCCTATGATCGTTAATGATGTAAACTGATCTATTTCCTTTAGAGGGGTCAGTGGTCTGGATTCCTGAAGAAAGAAGAGAGAAGAACTTTCCCTGAGAGAAGAAGTTGTATTTTCCTTTGTAAAAACCTTATTTTGGAGGATTTCCACACACTGCTCTATACACAGGGTGCAAAAACGCCTGATTTCCACACCTTTCTCTATAGCTAGGGTGCGGAGTTTTTGTAGGCTGCACTATAGCTAGGGTGTGGCATCCTTCATACGTGGGAAAAAATGAGCATTTTCTTGATGCTTCTAGAAGGAGAAGCTTTTATGGTGAGGTGGCTTCTGAACGGTTTGGATCTTACTCGCTTTCATGATTTAGTGGGATCATCCTAACCTCCTCACCTTATCCTCTTCATCTTATAAAAGGAGAGGAGCTCTCATGGGGAAAGTTAGATTGATTGGGTTGGAAAGTTCTTGAGATTTTTAGCTTGGTTAGATTGGCTTTGTCCTTTTCTTTGTCAAGATATATGTCAAATCTATAGTCTCGGAATCCTTGGAGCAAGAAGTGTGTGGGAAGCAAGGAACTGTTGGAAGGAACCTGACAACATCAAGGCATCTGGTTGTATCTTTCTTCCACATTCTTTAATACAGTGACATATTTCTTTCCCATAAAATCATTCTCATTTTATTGCATGAGTCCTTGATCACATGCATAGGTTGTCATTGAATATACTATTGTTTCATTCACTTTGGTTGGTTTGTGTTTCATTGTAGGATAATATCACAAGAGAACCGGAGCGAAGTAGGGACAAAAAAGATATAAGGAAGCAATATTTAAAGGTATGTTATCCATCCCTTCTTTGGTAGTAAATTCAATGATTGTTTTTTAGGGAAAGCTTCATGTCCTATCATGTTTTGTTCTAGATCCAGGTAGATCTAAGGAGATTATTTTATGTCTGCATTTACCGATTTATCCAACAACAAAATTGGCAACTCCACTGGGGAACAGATTGTTTTCGTAGTTTGTCTTTCTTTCTTGCTTTGATTTCTTGGGTTCTATTTTTAGAGTCACTTGGAGATCCAACTTGACTCTCTAATTGTTAAACTTGACTGGAAAACCTTCCTAATTTTTAATTTTTTCCTATTTTTGTTTGATTTTCGCACCCTGCTTTGAGAGACAGTGCGACGACTTGGTATTTCTGCACCCTACCTATTTAGACCAGTGTGTAAACTCTGCACCCTACCCATTTTTGGCTCGCGGAAATCAGTGATTTCTGCACTGTGTTAGTCTACAACCTACAAATATTGTGAAAATTTTGATTTTTGATGGTTTTTTCCTTACCCAGACCTTGGATTTGGTTTTGGGGTGAATTTTTGGGTTTGATTACGATCTGTTTACAATCTGCTTGATATCCTTGAAACTACTTTTAGCCATCTTTTATTTGTTTTCTTTTGAAAGATTTAGTCTCTTGCTTTGAACATCTTTCAGTTAAAGAACACTGTCTTTTCTTTAGAATTGTTTGGTGAAAGAACTTCTTTTTCTTTTATTGAATAGTTTGTGTTAAAAGAGAAAATTGTTTGGGTTGATTTGTTTCATGTCGATTTTACATTGCTTTTAGCTATCTTTGAGACAAATATTTTTAATTTCTTTCTTTACATTAGATTGGGGGCATGTTTACATTTGAAGTAGCGAAATTGCATGATTTTTGGCATTTTTGGTCTTGAATTCTGAAAAAATTTCACCCTCATGGCTGGGGGGGCCATGAATTGTGTATTGGTGTACAGTCTATTTGTCTCATTTCTTGAAAATCTTGATATTGATGAGTTTAGTAAAATTTTGGGACATTGTGGATATGGGAATGATAAATGTTTTCTCCTTCTCATAACATAGCTTTAATCGAAATGAAAAGATTGTATCTTCATCTCTTTGCATAACTTTCGAGTCGATCAAAACACCATATTGTCCACGCCATTTTCCTCTTCAGTAACAATAGCCATAAAATAAAGTGCTTATAAAAATTGATTAGACATTTTTATATTTTCTGGTAGCACACCTACATTAGATTAGTTGTAGGGATTTGGAATAGGTGTGAAAGATAACTTTCCAAAGCTACAAACAAACATAGAATCTTGTGTTAGGAAGCAGTGAAATCCACTTGCTACATTTTTTCCTGGGAAGCCCTTCTAACACAAGGGTTAATCACGAGGTCGCATTAAGATCGACAGAGTTACTCACCCTGCTTTATTGGTCTTGGTGTAGAGATTGCACGTATTATGGGGGTCGCTTGAAGGTATACCCACAATGATGAGTGGAAGCCTTTCAAGGTGATTTCGGGCTAGATACCCTACCCTTGCACGTGGATCGAACTGTCGATTATTTCCCTAGGCATCATTGTAGTAATTGGTGACCTTAGTGGCTTATCTCTTTAGGGTCTTTACATGAGGTGATTGTGGAAGGGAAAGTCTTCATAGTACCTGGAATCGACGTTGGCCAAACTCACTTGGGCTCCTTAGAGGGTACACCCATGATTATGTGTGGGAGTTTTCACCAGGGTGTAAGTCCATTAATTAGGTCGTCAACATAATGTTTCCACCCGCTCTATCTTGGCCCCTTCTTACTTTGTTCCCCCGACATTGGATTTCACCACCAACTAGTGTGCTCATTGTGAGAAGGTTTTGTTTGGTTTCTTGCTTACTAGATTTTTAGCGTGTGTTGTTTTTTATCCCTAGCAGACTCTAGGTTGGATTTTTACATCAGTTCTCGAAATGACCAATGAAGGAACCGATGCTCCAGAGGAACCTTTTGTTTTTCCTTCTTACGGAAACATTGGTCCTCCTCACATCACTACTTTGAGCCTTCCATGTATCACAATTGGATTACCGGTATGGTTGTTTTCCACTCATGTAACATTGAATGCAATTAGTGCTTTTGTTGCAAGTGCTTCCCCCCAAGAACATCAACCTCCTGTTGATCCTTCACCTTCTTCACTGGTAAGATCTTCTTCGCCTTCTCAACTTGCAAGGTCTTTTTCCGTTTCATCTTCTTCGCTGAGTGAAAGCTCTAAACCTAGTAACTCAGTGGATAAGAAGAAGAAGAAGAAAAGGAAGAATAAGAAGAAGAAAAATAAGAAAGGGTACAAACTTCCAACCATTGCCAGACATGTTCGAAAACAACCAGTTATTGATAATCGTGATGGGAGTGTTGTTGGTGCCAAGATCACCCAAACAACCCGTAAGCCCAAGTACCCTTGCAGGCTTTGTAAGGGTAGCCATCTTCTTAAGGATTTCCCTGGTCTACCCAAGGTTATAGAAGCATGGTCTACAAAACCTCACCAACCCATGTCATCAGCCTCTGAACGACATGTTGTTGATCCCCTGTCAACTAGTCAAGGTACCATTGGGAAGAAGAAAAGTAGAGTCAAGTTCCCATGTACGTTATGTAGAGGGAGTCATCTAACTCACCTTTTCCCTCGTATGGATGAAGCCTCAAAATTACTGGAAGACATGACTGTTTCACAGCCTCAACTTCTAGCTGCTTACCATAAGCTTTCTCTCAACCCCTCTGTAGTTGATGGAATGATCAATCTGTTCCCTTCGTCGATTAGTCATTGATCATGTAGTCAATATGGTCACTTCCTTAGTTGAACCAGTTGATAAAGTGATTGATCCAATCCCATCCTCGGTTAACCCCACTCTCCCACCCGAGAGTGAAACCCAAGCAGTCGATCCGTTTCCACCCATCGACCCCAATCTCCCCTTGGAGAATGAAACTCAAGTGGTCGATTTGATCTCATCATCGGTTGATCCTACTCTCTTGCTCAAGAGTAAACCCGATACTGCCCATATTGTTCTCATTGATACAGACTCTACCATGTCGAGGGGTATTCCTCCTTCTCCCGTGAAACCCCCTCCAAGTAATGAGGCCATCCTTTTTAATTGGGGTGTGCTAACTGAACCTTGTCTTCCCTCTCACATTCCTTTCCAAATTACAGTACAGGTTTGTGGTCAAGACATTCCTCAAACCCTGATAGATGAAGGTGCGTCCATTATCATTTTGTCCTCTATTGCTTGGTAGGCTTTGGGTTGTCCTCAGCTTGCGCTGGTTACACAGAGTCTATTATCTTTTAACAGAAGAACCAATCAACCTTTAGGGCTCTTCCTTAGTTTCCTGTAACTTTGGGAGGTAAAATTGTCTTCATTGACGTAATGGTAGTCCAAGACCCATTGGATTTCTCTTTACTTTTTGAGTGGGATTATGTCTATTCCATGAAAGCTATTGTTTCCACTCTTTTTCGTGTGATATATTTACCTCACGATGGAAGAATTGTGACTATTGATCAACCTTCATTCATCGGTTCGGATTGGATTACCTCCCTAAATGGTTCTTATATGCAGACAATATCACCCTTGCTACAGGTCAATTATGTGGCATTGTCTCCCATGCCTTCAGTTTCCAATGAATATGAGCCTCTCACTATAAGCTCACTCTCTGATGATCTAGATCCGGTAGTCGACATGGTGATCTCTTCGATAGGGTCTTTAGAGTTTGATCCCCTTACCCTTGTCGCGACCCTCGACATGGTGTCCTTCCAGAGTGTTGTTCTTCCATCCAATGAAGATCTCTTGGAAGCCATGACCGAGTTTTGTCCCTTGACATGGTGTCCTTCCAAACCATTGTCCTCTTAGATGCCATGATCAAGAAAGTCAGCTTTGAGCATATTTTTCTAATTTCAAGCTCATTAAAAAATGAAATTAGTTTTGAGCACAAATTTCTGATTTCAAGCTCATTAAAAAATGAAACCATATTTGAGCATGGTTTTCTGATTTCAAGCTCATTAAAAAATGAAACCAGCGTTGAGCATGGTTTTCTAATTTCAAGCTCATTAAAAAATGAAACCAGCTTTGAGCATGGTTTTCTGCTTTCAAGATCGTTAAAAAATGAAACTGGTTATGAGGATAGTTTCTCACCTCTCTGCAACAACCTCGTTAAAAAATGAAACAGAGCTTACGAGCATAGTTATTGATTCTGTGTCAAGCTCGTTAAAAAACTGAAACAATGGTCTGGGGATTACACCTAGATTCTCAAGCATAGTTCTTATCATGTGTCAAGCTCATAAAAAAACATAAAATGAAACAACTTCCCCCTCTCTGTTGAGTCAAGTCCTTCATCTAGTATTTGAAGATTCATTTTAATCTGCCTTTGAAGTTGGACAAAATGAATCTTGGGGGGAATGCTTCCAGCCTCTGGAATTCATGTTGAAGTTGAGCCGCTAGTTTCTTAAGTTGGAGCTAAGTACCAACCATCCTTGTGTTATGCGTTGGGAAGTCCAAGCATAGTTTTCTATGGTTCAAGCTTGTGTAAAAATGAAACCACCTACCTCAAGCATAGTTCCCTCTGGTTTGAGCTTGCGTAAAAATGAAACTACGTCCAAGCATAGTTTTTTTTAGTTTTTAATCTTGTGTAAAAATAAAATCTATCCCAAGCATAGTTTTGTTTTGTTTTAAAGATTTCGTAAAAATGAAAGCAATCCCGAGCTTAGTCTTTGTTCTTTCTCATGCTCGTAAATACATGAGAATAAGTTACCGAGCTTAGTCTTTGTTCTTTCTCATGCTAGTAAATACGTGAGAATGTAACTAAGTATACTTTTATCACTTTTTCAGACTCGTAAAGGTTATACGCAAAATGAACCCCCTGGAGTTCCCTTTGAGCTATTTTTAGACTCTCTAAACATGAAAAGATTGTCGAGCGATCTTGTTCTTTTTACGCTCATTAAAGTATTAGAAAAAATGTCTGTTGAGCAATAGTTTATCTCTTTTTTGGTCTCATCAGACTACTTTACGAAAAGGAACTGAGAGAGTTCTCTTTAAGTGTTTTTCAGACTCTCTAAACATGAAAAAGCCATGAGTTTTTTTTCTTTGTACTTTTTAAACAAACATTGAAAGGCCCATATGGGACCGAACCACTCCTTCTTAGGGTTCATTAAACATACTCTGAGGGACTCATCCAAAGGATGAGCTTACATTTCAAGAATATGTTATCCTCCTCAAGCTTGTGTAAAAATAAAGAGGTACTCACCAGTAATGGTGGGGGAAAAATTGGGAAAGAAATGTGTCTAAACCTGTATTCTATGGAAGAGTCTCTTTTAAACATGACACCCTTTCACTTGCCTTGTGTCTAGGTTAGAAAATACACTTGTCTCTTGATCATACTCCTTTATAAGATTTCAAATTGGTCTGTGATTCTTGTTGTTGAGTCAGTTTTTCTAAGATAATTGTCGCGTCGTCAATATGTTCAAAAAATAAGTTCAATCCGGAAATCCTTCTATTGCATCAACCATTTCTACAGTCCTTAAGCCTTATATTGTGTCAGCCATCCCTGAGTCAGTCCCGAATCACTTTTTACTCTGATCTACTTCAAATCTTGTTACCCGTTTCGCGTCATTGATGGGGGATACATTAAGGCCCTCCTATGACGAGTCTTTTCCTATCGACTTCAACTCATTATCCAGGAATTAGACTTAGAAACTAATTGGTACCTTGGAACTTACATCCCTCAATGGTAGGTTTCCTCACTTTCGACAGTGGGTTTTCATTATTTACCCCTGATTGGGAGATTCCACCAAGTGTTTGACCTCGGATCATTGATTCACATTCGTTGGATTGTACTAGAGTACCTTGGATGTCATTGACGTTAATGGTGATTTCCATTGCACTTGTTAACAGTATTCACTAATGACCGGTAATCAAGTGGTTTCTACCATGTTCGACTTCAGCACATGTATTCACATGGTTAGATTCGTACTATAGAGTGATGGAGATGAAGACCCTGAATATTTTCTGATAGATTTAGGTTGCGTTGGAGTATATTCAATTTGTACTGTTTCATAGATCCACATTGTATGTCTCATGGCTATGTTTAAATTTGAGTCTTTAACACATAGATCCATAGTGTATTTTTGGTGGATATGTTAAGATTTGAGTCATATTGGCATGGATCCATAGTGTATGTTTGGTGGCCATGACCTGTATTACTTGACATGGATCTTCGCATGTCAGAATTTATTCTTTGAGTCATTTGTATTTTGATTATGGGAATTCCTACCTCAGTGATGATATATTATTGTATTGTATTTCCTTGTTTGTTGACAGGTTTCCAACAAACTATTCCTTGTTCCCTACACACACTCAACAAAGTATTTCAGCTATCACTATGTTCTAACTTCATACTTTGGGGGGCTCTCTGTTACACAATATTTTCATCATCCTTGTGATCGTTAATGATGTAAGCCTATATGTTTCCTTCAGAGGGGTTAGTGGCCTTGAGAGAGTTCTCTTTAAGTGTTTTTCAAACTCTCTAAACATGAAAAACCCATGAGTTTTCTTTCTTTGGACTTGTTAAACAAATATCGAAAGGCCCATATGGGACCAAACCACTCTTTCCTAGGGTTCGTTAAACATACTCCTAGGGACTCATCCGAAGGATGAGCTTACATTTCAAGCATATGTTATCCTCCTCAAGCTTGTGTAAAAATAAAGTGGTACTCGCCAGTAATGGTGGGGGAAAAATTGGGAAAGAAATATGTCTAAACCTGTATTCTATGGAAGAGTCTCTTTTGAACATGACACCCTTTCACTTGCCTTGCGTATAGGTTGGAAACTTATCTTGTCTCTTGATCATAATCCTTTATAAGATTTTAAATTGGTCTGTGATTCATGTTGGTTAGTCAAATTTTCCAAGACAATTGTCATGTAATCAATATGTTCAAAAAATAAGTTCAACCCGAAAATCCTTCTATTGCGTGGGTCATTTCTACAGTCCTTAATCCTTCTATTATGTCGGCCATTCCTGAGTCAGTCTTGAATCACTTGTTACTCTGATCTACTTCAAATCTTGTTACATGTTTCGTGTCATTGATGGGGGATACATTAAGGCCCTCCTGTGATGAGTCTTTTCCATTCGAATTCAACTCATTATCTAGGAATTAGACTTAGAAACTAATTGGTACCTTGGAACTTTCATCCCTCAATGGCAGGTTTCCTTGCTTTTGACAGTGGGATTTCATTATTGACCCTTGATTGGGAGATTCCACTGAGTGTTCGACCTCAGATCATTGATTCACATTCGTCAGATTGTACTAGAGTACGTTGAGAGTCATTGACATTAATGGTGATTTCCCTCGCACTTGTTAATGGTATTCACTAATGATCGGTAATCAAGTGGTTTCTACCATGTTCGACTTCAACACATGTATTCGCATGGTTAGATTCGTACTATAGAGTGATGGAGATGAAGACCCTGAATCTTTTCTAACAGATTCAGGTTGTGTTGGAGTATATTCAGTTTATACTGTTGCATAGATCCAAATTGTATGTCTTGTGACTATGTTCAAATTTGAGTCTTTAACACATAGATCCATAGTGTATTTTTGGTGGCTATGTTCAGATTTGAGTCAAATTGGCATGGATCCACAGTGTATGTTTGGTTGCCATGAACAGTATTACTTGACATGGATCTTCGCATGTCGACATTTTTGCTTTGATTCATTTGTATTCTGAGTATGGGAATGCCTACCTCAATGATGATATATTATTGTACTGTATTTCCTTGTTTGTTGGCAGGTTTCTGATTGACTATTCCTTGTTCCCTACACACACTCGACAAAGTATTTCAGTTATCACTCTATTCTAACTTCATTCTTTGTGGGACTCTCTGTTACACATTATTTTCATCATCCCTATGATCGTTAATGATGTAAACCTATATGTTGCCTTTAGAGGGGTCAGTGGCCTAGATTCCTGAAGAAAGAAGAGAGAAGAACTTTCCCTGAGAGAAGAAGTTGTATTTTCATTTTTGAAAACCCTATTTTGGAGTATTTCTATAGGCTACTCTATACACAGGGTGCAGAAACGCCTGATTTCCACACCTTGCTCTATATTTAGGGTGTGGAGTTTCCACAGGCTGCACTATAGCTAGGGTGCAACGACCTTCGTACATGGGAAAAAA
>ML799224.1:260113-288169 GCA_009831015.1 Picea engelmannii | reverse complement strand
AAGCAACAAAAATATTTATAACAACAATGTATATATAATGATATCTTCACAATTATGCCTTAGTAAAGCTTCAATAATGACCAAAAATGATAACCTAAAATTGGCAAAATGCTAGTATTTGTCAAAAGCAAAGAAGGCAATGTAAAATCAGCTCTAACATTTTCTTTTAGATGCTTTTACTGTTGTTATAGATATTTGTAGCTTTCTTTTGTAACAACAACAATATATTTAGTAAATTAGTCTAATCTAAGGTTAGAAGTGGTTAGTAGAGATCTCGAAGTAGATGGTTTGATGGTTGTTTTCATCAATCAATCAATCAATTGTAAGGTGTGAACTAGTGCCTTTAGGGTAAATGGAGTCACTTTTTCAATGGTAATATTAGGGGAAAAAATGATAATGGGTGAGCCAAAGAAAAGAGGGAGGATGGTTGAGGTGTTAGTAACCTAAGGCCTCAATCATCCAAAACCCTTGAAGGAAAAAGTTACTAGGAAGTAGGTGAGCCTAGGCCCTAACAGTTTTCCTTCTTCTTTAGGTCAAGCTTGAAATAAAATAAAATCTTAATGAAAAAATATTAATAGAGTGCTACTAAGGTAGGGATCTAGTATATGCTTCGATAGAGGTGTCTTCTAGAAAAATCAAGTAGGTGGATAACTATTAAGAGAAGGACAATAACATGTGATTTTCTCCTAGGGTTTCACACTAGCAATTTCATAATCTTAAAAAATGAAAAGTAAAAGATACCATAACCATTCAAAGAAAGAAGGATTTCATATTTCTACTTACATTCACCAAGAATAATCTAGTCACAAGCCCTAGTTGAATACTTTCCACCATGAAAATGCAAAAAATCACCAATAAAAGCTCCCTCCAAGAGTTGTGCACCACTTAGTTCAACCAATAAGCCTTTAAAGAGGCTGAATTTCAGATCTCAAAGTTATGTGAGTGATCCAGATTTTATAAGCATAATGAAATGAATACATATTATTAAATTATGCTTAACACAAAATAGCAGAGATATAGTAAAACCGGTTTTCTATTCAATAACAAAATAAGTTGAAACTGTAAAATGCAACAAAAAACAAGCTTGCTGGAATGGTGGCGGCTTATCTCTGAGAAGAGATGTGATGGCTACGCTCAATAACAAGAAGATGATTAAAATGAGGCTTTGAAGGCCTTTTTACAATAAACAAGAATGTCCAAAACCCTCGACATCCAAAAACCTAACCCTAGGAGATGAAGCGCCAAAAGTCATGTGGGCTCCATTTGGGTAAGTCAGTGCATCAACTTCTTGGGGTCGTAACTTTTGCATACGATTTATGTTTTAGGCGCATGATAACCCGTTGGAAAGGTATTGTCGAGGAGATTTATTTTGGGGGCTCAATCATGCCTTTGTATATAATCGAGAAGTTCAATACTGAAAATCCTTCATTTAGGCCCTCAAAATGGCCCTAGAAGTTAAAACTGCTAAAAGTGGTAAATTGCCAAAATTGTCAGAAAACTATTTTGAGAAAGTTGGAAAAGGTGGGTGGCCATCGATATCCACCTAGATCAATCCTCCCTTATTAAAAAACAATGGTCTCCATTGTGTTGATTTCCCCCATTAAATGAGGAATTTTTTGTTGAATTTGGGCCCAGGTGAGCCACTTGCCTTGTTGTAGGAGTTGCATTGCTTTGATGACTCGATAAAGTTGGATCCTTTTTTGTTGAGTGCCCTTGATCTATGTGTCCACAATAGGATCACTGTATGCATGTTTCATGTAGTCGGGTTTGAGATCTGTTGCTGTCAATTTCTTTGTTATCTCTGAGGTTTCCAATAATGGTGGGAAATTTGACCAAAGGAGAGCCACGTTGAATACTGGGTGCAGGCCAAGGAAAGGGGGAATGTTGAGATAAAAAGAATTATCACCCATAGCCTTGGTGATGGTGTATGACCCATAACAAATTGGGTGAAGCTTTCGATGGGACCCTGTAAGGATTTCTTTCTGCAAGTGCAACCAAACTTTGTCTCCCACCTGAAACTTTTGTGGCACCCGATGTTGGTCATGGTGCTACTTATACTTGGCATTAGACGTATGTAGAATATCCTAAACCTATTGGAAGATGTGTTGGATCTTCTCAATGAACCGAGTGGCTTTGTCAACTTCTAGTGGAGCAGGGGATGAGTCGGCCGAGGTGGTCACCAGGGGTAGTGCAAAATCCATGGGGCCCAATGGTTGGAATCCCAACCCCACCTGAAAGGGGTTGTGGCTAGTTGATCTATGAAGGGATTTATTATAGCTATGTTGGACATAGGGAAGACTCTCATTCCATGTGTGGGGGTGTTTTGAATTGTACATGCGCATGATATGTATGATCATCTGATTGGCGACCTTAGTTTGGCCATCTATCTGGGGTGGAAGGTAGTGGATTTGGGGAGCTTGGTATCCAGCAGTGACTAAAGGCTCAACCAGAATGTGCTGAGAAACCAACTATCACGGTCTGAGATAATGGTTTGTGGGATCCAAAAATGTGCCCATACTCATTCAAAGAGTATCTTGACAGTGACTTCTGTTATGATGTTCTTCTAGCAGGTGGCTAGAATCTCCATCTTTGAAAAGCGATAAACAACCACAAAAACACAGTCATTTCCCCTCTTGGTGGACAGGAGGCCCAACATGTAGTCCATTGATATGGATTCCCATAGCCTGTCAAGAGTAGGAAAAGGGTTGTACATTCCATGTTTCTTAGTGGTCAGTTTGGCAATAACACAGGCGATGCAGGACCTGATATACTTGTCAACATCCTGTCGAAGTTTCGGCTAGTAGAAATGTTTTTGCAACACTACCATTGTATTTTTGATGCCAAAGTGTCATGCCACCCGACTGCAGTTAGATTCCCAAATTAGCTTCTTGTGTTGACTTGATGGAATGAAAATATGGCCTAGACGACACAAAAACCCATCTTGAAGATGGAAATTAGCGACCACCGAGTTCGCGCCCAAAATTTGGTAGGTGGTGGAGAAGTCAAGGTCTATCTCATAGAGGTGGGGCCATCTAGAGGTCTCATGGCCGTAAGAGTCTAGCATCATGGTGAGTGCCACGACTGGAGGTCAGCTGAGGCAATCAACAATGCGGTTGGTACTTCCTGTTTTATACTTGATGTTGAGATGGAACTATTGCAAGTACGTGGACCACTTCTGATGGTGGTCATTCAAAAATTTTCCTTGGGTTTTCATGAACTGTAGTGGCTTGTGATCGATGTAGATGATTGTCTCCTTCCCAAGAATGTAATGTCTCCACTAGTGGCAAGCATGCACCATGGAGTACATTTATTTGTCGTAAGTAGGGTACTTACAAAAAACATTTGATAGTGTCTCACTATGATATGCCATGGGGTGGCTATGTTGAGTTAGAATGATGCCCACAACATAGTCTGAAGAATTTGTTTCGATCTCAAAGGGATGTTGCAGGTCTGGTAATGAAAGTACCGGGGATGAGCACAAATGATTCTTCAAGTCATCAAAGGCTTGTTGTTGGTATATACCTCACACAAATTTTTCCTTACCTCCACCTCTAGTTACTTGGCTGAGGGCCCATGCAATATGAGAGAATACCAACATGAACCTGCGATAGAAATTGGTGAGGCCCAAGAAGATCCGAAGTTCAATGAGTGTGGTTGGGGCTGTCTAGTCATGGATGACATAGATCTTGTCTGGATCCACATGCACACCATGCCAATCAATGATGTATCTTAAGTAATGGACCCTGTCCATGCTGAAGGATCATTTTTCCAAGTTTTAATATAGTTTGTGCTGTCGCAGGGTGTGCAAAACCTGTTGAATATGCTGCAAGTGTTTCGCCCAAGTGTTGTTGTAGATGAGGATTTCATCCAGATACACCACTACAAAAGTATTAGTAAAAGGTCATAGCATATTTTCCATCATCATCATCAAATTTGCTGGAGCATTTGTCAAACCAAAGGGCATGACTAACCATTGAAAAAGACCTTATTTTTACTTGAAGGCGGTATTCAATACATCTATTTGTTCTATTGGGACCTGGTGGTAGCTAGACTTCAGATCAATATTACTGAAGTATTTGGCCCCTATGAGTTGATCAAGGAGGTTGTCGATTCGGGGAATCAGGTATCGATTTCAGACTGTGATTTTATTCAGAGCCAGATAATCAATGTAGATTCACTAGGTCCCATATTTCTTCCACACCAGCACGATTGGGCTCCCACAAGATGATGAACTAGGACGTATGTGCCCCTTGTGGAGAAGTTCTTGGATCTGCCTATGTTGAACCTTGACCAAGTTTTGAGGAGTCTTGGTCATGTTTGACCTAGTTTTGAGACATCGACAAGATGTCGAAGGAGGAGCGCAATATGAAGCAGAGATCGCGAGATCTCAGCCTCTTTTTAGGGATTTTTGGGTTTTGGGCTTATGTAATGGGTATGGGAATGTTGGCCCATGGGTTTACCCATGCTTAGGCCTGATTTTTTAATGTATAAATAAGTAGCTAGGCGATGTAAGAAGAGGCTAGTGAGCTAAGTGCTAAAGTTTGATCTATGTGATCGAAGAGTTTTAAGTTGTGTTAAGTGCAAGCAATAGTTGTAAGCACTTCATGCATACTGTGTGAGACTTTCAGAGCTAAGTGCAAGTGACCGTAAGAGACTATATTTAATCTTTGTGCTATAACCTAGCTTGGAGAAGGAGGATCTAGCGAAGAGTGTGCAGATCTCCTGTCCCCTGTGAACTTGATCTTAAGGCTCTGTGCATATAATAAGATTGAAAGAAGCTAATAAAGAAGACAAAGAGTTGGTGGATGTAGCCCCAGGGTGGGGGTGAACCATGTATATCCTATGTTGTGAATTATTTGTGCTTTATAGTTGCTTTCTTGTTTATATGATTAAATTCTTAGTGCATTGTTAGATGATGATTGGATCCAATATGGTAGCTTCGTGCTAAATAATGTGAGTGAATGCTAGCTCTGATCTATGATTATTGTGCTTAGTGCTTGAATCTATTGGATCTATCTAAATACTGTGTCGATCTGTTATTAGGGTTTAGCTATGTTATAAACTAAGACTGAATATTAGTGAACTATAATTGTTAAGTGCTTGTTAAGGTGTTGTAATCGCATATCTGTGTCCTAGCTAAGGTTGCAGACACTGGAGTCCTACAACCACACCTGCTTCTAGCTTGGGTGAGAATTCAACTGCCTCACAGGTGTTACTGAAAGGGCCGATAGTTAGGGTTTTGTTGGTGCGTTGTTGTAGTGTTGAACCCCGGGTTTTCCCCTGTGCCAAAAAATCGTTCCGTTGTCGGGACTTGAAACTGTTATTGCTGGGAACTAAGGAAAGATGAGCTTTTTGCGAAGATCTGACTTAAAACTGTGAAAGCTCTATGCATAGATCTGTCACCCTAGTGCGCAGTATTCTACTTAATTTGTGAAGCTTCGTGCTAAGAAAATAAGTCTGATCTGAAGAGAAGAGGTAAGATATGAAAGCTTTGTGCTCTGATAAAGAGGTAAGAATAGTGAAAAGTTTTAGATATGGAAGCTTTGTGCTCTGTTGAAAGTAATATTAGTGGAATTTTTGTGTCAAAAGTATGGATCTAGGTATGTTTGATAAAAAAATTCCTAGTAGGGCACAACTAGATGAAAGAAGGTTTGATATAAGTAGATCTGAAAAGAATAATGAAATATATATTATACCTATGCATAGAAAGAATGTTTGGACTAACCAATGGATGCAGGGTCCTAGGAAGAATTATTTTCAGGTTAGCCACTATGATCCTAGTGCACAATATAGGAAAGGTTGGGGATCATTTAAAAGAAAGAGAGGATTGACTCTTTGTTACATTTGCAGAAGGTCGGGACATCTTGCTAAGAAATGTCCTGGAAGAACACCTAGTTGTCTTTGTTGTAAAGCTATGGATCATGAATTTTTAGATTTCCCTAGAATGATTGCTAAGGTTGAAAGAATGAATATGAGACACGAAAACTCTGAGGAAGGTCAAGAAACTGAGACCATGGTAGAACCCCAGAAAGAATCAAAGACTGAATTGCTGCAAATGAAAGAAACCCTGAATGACCACCAAAATATCAACTTATCAGAGATCTTCAAAAAAAAGAGTACATAGAAGCAAGAATAAGAGAATTCTATATTGACTATGTTTTGTATGAAGAAACACAAGTGAATATTATGACAGAAAGAACTTGGGAAACTTTAGGAAAGCCTGCTATGATTCCTTCATTGGGGGAATAGGATTATTTAGAGGGAAGTTGATAACCCTGTGTGGGAAGCTCACCCAGATATCTATGAGAGCCCATGGAACCTTGATAGAGCAAGAATTTGAAGTTATTAAATTTATTGAGAACAATGCCCCATTTTCTATATTACTAGGAAAACCTTGGATTGAAAGGGATCGGGCCAGAAGGAAAGAAGAAGAAGTCTTAGAGCAGAAGAAGAAAGAGTTGAAAGATTTCATGACTAGGAGGATCACACACTTGATTTCAGAACATGAGAACAGATCGAATCTATTTAAAACCAGAGACTTGGATGTCGAAATTGGAAGAACACAAGAAGACTCACGGAAGACTGAAGCACCTACCCCAGATAGAGAAGAAGTATTGCACTTGAATCCTAGGAAAGAATCTCAATAGCGTGAAGTTACTATGCCAAGGGGAGATAAGAATCAGAATGGAAAGAGGAATATCGAGACAAATCTCACTGGAAAGTAGGCTAGATAACTAAGCAAGAAGAGATCAAAGATCGAAAAGTTTACAAAAGGTTCCAGAGGGAACTTCGCGGAAGGAAAATTTGCAAAACTGGAACTTCATTGGGATATCAAAACAATGTCACATGGCACTTCACCATGGAAAAGCAATATATCCGTTGGGAATAGTATAACCATTAGAAGGATACCCCGAATGGGTAAACAAGAATTTATGGTCAGAAAGCTCACCATCAGACTGTTGGGACCATGTCGTAATAGACCAAACTGAATTAATGAAGGCTTCTTGGCCATTGGAGAGATCCGTTTCCTAGTTATCTACTTATTTTGTTAAACCTTGCACCAAGAACACTTTTTCCAACCATGATTATCTGAGCCCACAGATTAGTTGATTTCTCATAGTGATTTCGAAGAACTTAGCGCAGTTAAAGAGTCTGTGAAGGAGGTACTCATTGACCTCATGAATGAAAGAGTAATGTCTATGGGTATACAAGCGTCATCAACGAGAGGACTGCAAGCCTCTCCGTCGACTGCTCACATATCCGGACCATCCCGACTAGTAGCGGAAAAGATAACTAAGCATAGAGTTGACCAAGAAAATGAAAAGCTAATACCGACCATATTACCCGACTAC
Source organism: Picea engelmannii (assembly GCA_009831015.1). Classification (NCBI taxonomy): domain Eukaryota; kingdom Viridiplantae; phylum Streptophyta; class Pinopsida; order Pinales; family Pinaceae; genus Picea; species Picea engelmannii. The sequence goes on along the minus strand of ML799224.1, from coordinate 280,817 downwards.
TTCCTGCCTCTAGCCAGCACGGTGAGTCATGATAGTGTGCTGAGATTTTTTGAGTAGACCATGGTTAATATGCACCTACCGAAGGGGATACACGTAGTTCAAGCATAGCAGGACAAGATCACAGCGTTGAATTTCAACGAATTCAACTTAGGAGACCGCAAGAACCATAGTATGCTCACCCCATATAAATACTTGACTAGGATGAAGGGGAAGAACTCGAAAATAATCCCCTAGTCATGGACAATGAACCTCGCGCAATCCACCATGTTAAATGTAATGAAAATCCCACACTTTGGAAGGCACCAGGAAGTTAATGCATGTGTCAAGATCCTACTTTATTGTTACCATGGAGGATACTTATGGCTAGACCGTTGTATCACAGTCGATCTGACGTTGATCCATAGGATCACCAGATTGAGTATGCAAGGACTTGAACCACATGAAATCTATCTAGGGAAAGCCACAGATTGCGCATTAGCCCAGAAAATCAAGGATACATATGACGATGTTTAGAAGGGGACACAAGGCTACAAGGTAGCCTCCATCCAGAATGAAACAATGCACCTAGCATGCCAATTAATTGCAAGAAATACAGTAATGAATAAAAGACCCACGCAGGTCACAGGCTTTGTCATTGACCTCACAGGGAAATGCGTGGAAGGTGTATAGATGAACTGGGTGAAGTACCTAGTTAATCATCTAGAATTAGATTATCGCGAAGCACAGGATCAGAGTTACAAGTTCCACTTTAGTTGGCTCATGATCCTCATTGTGTTTGTTTCTTGGGAAATGCTAGAAAGTGTGACCTTCTCGGAGATTGAGTTGTTCAAGTCGCTTGCTACGAAGTTCACCACACTCTAGTACTTGAGTGATATGGGAAAACATTGGAAGTTGGACGTAGTCTTTCACACATAATATCTCCAGCTGAAGAGGGATATCAAAGATGAACCTCACATGACACTGAACACCCTATAGTGGTTTCAGCCCCTCATGAAGTTTCACGCAGATCGACACTTCATCTATATTACTGCGTAAAAAAACAAACATAATGAGGAGCTTCAGTCATACTACAATCTCACAGAAGAGGACCTCGAGGAGATAACTAAGGAATGGTCAGTCAACTTCCTTATCCTTGCTGAACCTGCAAACATGTTTGATCCAGAACTTGACACCCCAAAGGACACTCACAAAGAACATGACACACCTGGAACCAATAAAAGGAATAAGACTGAAGAATTACAAGACTTAAGCAACGCCTTAGAAAATACTGCTTCAGTATGACTTGGCCGAGGCGATGATGATAAAGTAGAAGAGATAAATGGAAAAGAAGATGAGAAGAAGAAAGGAAAAGTAACACCATCTAGAGATGAAGATGATCCATTGAAGAAGAGGAAGGTTTCTCCCCCAAAACCCTCTTCCCAGAAGAAATCTAGATCCATTGTTACTAAGATGAAGACTGTGCTCATTGTCGATGAATTTGATTTCATCATCGCAGCTGTAAATGATGCCTCACAGGAAATCTTGTAGAAACAAGAAGCCAATAAGGAGGAGATGTGCGACAGAATCGAGGTCAAACTTCGAGGGGTATAACATGCCATTTAGTCTAGCCGTGTAGTTTCCACTGCAACCTTGCTAGAGTTGGGAGATGAGCTAGCCCAACTCCGTCGACTATCTGATGTAATCAAAGATCTCCTTTGTCGCGCACAAGAAGAAACTAAACAAGGAACCCAATCCTTGAAGAAAGTGCAATAAGTACTCATAGAACAATGCCAACTTGTAGAGCAGAATAAGGTTGCTCTCCAGACAAAGTTTGAAGAGGAGAAAGCACAAATTCAACAAGAAAAATAATAGTTTCTGGCAGAGAAAATCGAAGAGAAAGAAGCAGTCAACAAAGCACTCCGCTTTGTGATGGGATTAGAGCCAAAGGAATAAGACCAAGTTCAACATCAATTAGAGCAGCTCACGAAATCTATCCAACAACTACAACAAAGAATAACAAACTTAGAGCTATGTGCAGTGCCCGACACACCGCAGGATGTGAGAGATCAAAGAGATGCAAGTGCTCGAAGCACAGTTGACAAAATAAAGGCCCTTGCCATGGAATGTAAGAAACTAAGTGATCACAGTGCCCAGATGTATGAGAAATTCACTGAGAATCCAAAACTGAAGGCACTAAAGTCACAACTCCAAGAGGCAAAGCAACAAGCATAAACAATACAGGCATAGTTGAAGCCCCTGCCAGCTATCGAAAGGATGAAGCGATCCCAAGAGCAGCAAACTTCTCAACCAAAAATACACACCATTCAAAGCAGAGTCATGGAAGTGACTCGGAGGCTCCAACCTATATAGGAAAAGGCTTTCCAACTATTTGCATAGATCGAAGGCCAAGGAGCAGAACTGGAGCAAGTCGTCACTGCAGTTGAACAACGCCTAGAGGTACATGTCAACGAAGTAGTCATCTAAGAGTTTGATGAATAGGAGGTCATGGCACAACAATAGGTCAAAGAAACTTGAGCCAAGCTCGAAGATTTTGAGGTAGAGCTACCCAGAGCAGATTGACTCAGGATGAGTCACAGGTGAGTGTTGGCGGCCTGTTGGCCCTTGACCAAGTTTTTAGGATTCTTGGTCATGTTTGACCTAGTTTTGAGACATCAACAGACTATCGAAGGGGGATCACAAGATGAAGCAAAGATCATGAAATCTCGGCCCCTTTTTATGGATTTTTGGGTTTTGGGATTATGTAACGGGTATGGGAATTTCGGCCCATGGGTTTACCCATGTTTAGGCACGATTTTGTAATGTATAAATAAGTAGTTAGGCGATGTAAGAAGAGGCCAGTGAGCTAAGTGATAAAGTTCTATCTATGTGATTGAAGAGTTGTAAGTTGTGCTAAGTGCAATTAATAGTTGTAAGCACTTCGTGCATACTGTGTAAGACTTGCATAGCTAAGTGAAAGTGACCGTAAGAGACTGTATGTAAGATTTGTGCTGTAACCTAGCTTGGAGAAGGAGGATCTAGCAAAGTGTTCACAGATCTCATGTTCCCTGCGAAATTGATCTTGAGGCTCTGTGCATGTAAGAAGATTGAAATAAGCTAATAAAGAAGATGAAGAGTTGGTGGACGTAGCCCCAGGGTGGGGGTGAACTAGGTATATCATGTGTATTGAATGCTTTGTGCTTTATAGTTTCTTTCTTGTTTATATGATTAAATGCTTAGTGCGTTGTTAGATGATGAATGAATATAATATGGTAGCTTAGTGATGAATAATGTGAGTGAATTCTAGCTCTGATCTATGGTTAGTGTGCTTAGTTCTTGAATCTATTGGATCTGTCTAAATATTGCTTTGATCTGTTATTAGGGTTTAGCTGCGCTGTAAACTAAGATTGAATATTAATGAACTATAAATGATAAGTGCTTGTTAAGGTGTCGTAATCATAGATCTGTGTCCTAGGTAAGGTTGTAGACACTAGAGTCCTGCAACCACCCCTACCTCTACCTCAGGTGAGACTTCATCTTCCTTGCAGGTGTTGTCGAAAGGGTCGGTAGTTAGGGTTTTGTTGGTGCGATGTTGTAGTGTTGAACCTTGGTTCTGCTCATGTGCCAACAACCTCTTGATCTCCTCATTTTCTAATAGAGAGCGTCGATAGACTGGCCCATTAGGTAGAAGTGCAGCTGGGGTCAGATCGATGGGATGGTTAACCTGGCAGTGCAGAGGTACCCCAGTAGGAGAGGAGAAGATATATGAGTATTCTTCCACAATCTTATCAACTTTTTGTTGTTGTGTGGAGAAATCGGTCATGGAGGCCCTGGATGTGGCTTCTATATTTTGCTCACTCCGAGAGAGAATCACGAACAAAACAAATTTATTGGTCTGAGAAATGACCTTCCTGCATTGCTTGGTAGAGATCAAGGAAATAACACTAGGAGGGACTACCTCGAGTATCCTGTAAAATTTCCTATTCAAATTAATAATAACACTACGAGGCCTAGATTCATATACAACATGAAGTTTCCATAAATAAAGTTGGCCTAAAACAACATTACAAAATTCGAGAGGAGAAACATCACACAATACCTCGTCTTTGAAGGGATTGATGCCATACGACAGTCGACATTGTTGGCTGACGCAGAGATCACTTCCTTGTCGGAGCCATCCAATGGTGTAGGGTTGTGGGTGCGGCATTGATGGCAGGGCTAGCCTATTGATGACCTCTTGTTGAGATGAGGTTCTTCTGGCTACCTCTATCAATGATGAAGTGCAATGCGGTGCCATTTACCCACATTTGTGAATGGAAGAGGCGCTCACCTTCTTCTGGCTCGTCTGTTTCACCAGGCTGGAGATTGGTGGTAGCAACAATGGCATTGGGTTCCGCATCAATCATTTGTCTTCCCCTTTCTAGTTTTGAATCAAAGTTAGAACCCACATCTGATTCAAAGGCTTTCACTTCGGCCACCAATGACTTCTTTGAGCAACAGTCAATAGTGTTATGCCAAGGGCTCTCATGGAAGTCGCACCACTTCCCGATATCTTTCCGGTGTCCGTCTTTGTTTGTGGCTTGGACTGGTTGTCATGATATTGTCCATATTTTCTCTGCCCTTTATTCTGTGGTTTGGGCCGCCCCTTCCTAGATTTTGTTGTGAGGGGTTCCCAGGTCCAAATTGTCACATTTTTTTGAGCTTCTGCTCGATTTTGACGACATATTAGTAGGTTGGGCCCAAGGACAAGATGTACATAAATTCCATTTCAGTCTAGATGTATCTATGTAGCGAACTGCAATACTTGAGCACCATATGTCACTCTGAATATTTGATACCCAACTTGGCACGCAATGTATGGAAGATATTTGTGAACTCTAGCACTGCTTGGTCTCTTTCTTGCCGCAGTGTGGTCCATTTGGTATACAAGTCATCATAACTTCCAACAGGGTAGTATTTTTCCTTAATAGCATCCTTGAAGGATTCCTAGGTGGTTGCAGCTGTAAATAATGAGGGTTCCTCCATTTTCTTTTTCTCACAGAAAKTTTCCCACCAATATTTAACACGGGGAACGACTTTGAAGAGTGCAAAAGTAATGTTTTCTTTATTTGAAAAGTTATGGACAGAAAAATACCCTTCTAGTAGATTCAACCACTTGTCTACAACATCTACATCTATATGACCTTAAAATATAGGAATATCGAAGTTGATTTGTACCTTTAAGGGGGCAGTGCCTTTGCTCAAGGAAGATTTGTTGCCTGTTGGTAGCCGCCRAAGGATTTGCGTGAAACTATCCATCATCTCGTTCCTCTGTTGCATGAGGGATTCCTCAAGAAWTTTTTTGAAAGGATCTCCAGTCCCACCATATTTMTTTTCTCCTACCATGAGAGGTCACTTGGGTGTGCGAGAGATTYTTTCCTCAAGAGAACCAAGCTCAAGACCCAATTCTTTGTACCCTGACCTCGTTGGGGACATGCATTAAGACAACAAGGAGAAGACTACTCTGATACCACTGATACAGATTTTATGAGAAGAATGAAATGAATACAKATTKTTAAAATAGGCTTAACATAAAATAATAGAGATATAGTAAAACTGGTTTTATATTCAATAATGAAATACGTTGAAACTGTAAAATGCAGCATAAAACAAGCTTGTTGGAATGGTGGCAGATTATCTCTGAGAAGAGATGTGACGACTGAGCTCATTCAAAATAAGATGATTACAATGAGGCTCTAAAGGAATTTTTACAATAAACATGAATTTAAAAAACCATAGACATCCAAAAACCTAACCCTAGGAGCTGAAGCGCCAAAAGTCATGTGGGCCTCGTTTGGGTAAGTCAATACCTCAACTTCCTGGGGTCGTAACTTTTGCATACGGTCTCTCTTTTAGGTGCATGATAGACCATTGGAAAGGTATTGTCGAGGAGATTAATTTTGGGGGATCAATCATGCGTTTGACTATCATTGAGAAGCTCGATCCCAAAAAACCTTCATTTAGTCCCTCAAAATGGCCCCGGAAGTTAAAACTACTAAAAATACTAAATTGCCAAAATTGTCAGAAAAATGTTGTGAGTGAGTTGGAAAAGGTGGGTGGCCATTGATATCCACCTAGATCAGTGAGTGAAATATGATGAATAAAAATGAGATTTTTATCTCTTATTTATACAATACAAATGACCTTTAATTACATTTTAGGTCAAAAAAGGGTCGATATGGCCGATTTACATTAAAAATCTAGTTTTACATAAAATTGACAATAAAAACCCTAATTTTATCCTTTTAGGGTGATGTCATGTCCTTCCTAGGGTGATGTTGGGTCCCTTCTTGGAACACTATGCTTCCAAAGTGAAACGTTGGGGCTCAAAACCCCTCAATAACTGCCACATGTCCCAACCAAAGTCGTCCTCATGCCGAATACCCCAACTGGATGACATCAAGGCTTTGAATAATGACGTTAGGGGCCTTCAAGGGACAACTTCATGATGTGAGGGAAAGACCCCCCTGGGTCCAGTCCTTTCAAAGTGCCTCTGGTGGAACGTCCTCCCTTTTCTCTGGTGCAAGCCTCCAATATATTTATGCCCCTGGCTAGGGTCTCAACATCCATCTAGTGGGATTTTAGACCTATAATGAAGGTTCAAGCTAACCATCTCCCCATATGTACCTGTCCTTCGGGCATGGTCCTGCAGTAAAAACATGTACACCCTCCATGGGCTCATAAGTCACATGGATCATAACAATGTTAATCACATCTAATAATCAAGTTACCCAAACATGTGCATAAAACACCCATTTTCTCAGACAAGTGCTCAAGGACGTTATGCTATTTAACAAGCCAGGTTTGGAAGGGATATCATGATTTCCTATTGGGATAATTCTCCTCAGGTGTGGCGCGTTTCTAGGTGAAGACCAATCTAAGCCATGTAAATGCATGAGATGGTGTAGGGGATGTTTGGGAAAGGGGTGAAATGATAATAGGGAAATATAAGTCTTACTTGTGGGTGCCTCTGTATAGGGTGAGATTCACCTTGTCATGGATGCAATTGTTTCCTAGCTTATTCAATTCCTTTTTACTCTTTGTCTTATTTTTTTTCTTTTTTCAAGAGAATAGTTGGAGGACATTGCCTTGGCGTGGTTACTAGTGGTGACAACGTTACCCACAAGCATTTCATGGAGATGAGAAGGCTAGCTCATAATCAACCCCCTTTCTCTTGGCTATGCCACCAAGAGCCACTACCCTGATGTGGTGACTAGATGAATAGTAGTTTCATACCACTACATGACCATGGACCTAATAGGCTGGCTCATGATGAGACCCCCTATCCACCAACTAGGTCTTGATTTTTATTTTATTTTATTGGTCCCCCCTCTTTCTTGTCGAGAATCCTTTTATTGATTTCTAGGGGATCCATGGGAGAATCATCTCAAGGTTTGATCTTGTATTTTAAATTTCTCTAGCTATTTTTACCCTCTAGGCCTTTAGCCCCTTCTTCCCATAAGGCAAGGTACAACCCTTACTAGCTTGGAAAACCCAATGCCTGAACCAATGTAGGGGATAGATGAGAGGGAAAAAGATCAAAAGTGATAAGTATGGAAGGGACCGACGATGACCTTTCATAGACCCACCGAGTGGAAACTCATCCCTAAGGAAACTAGCTTGCTAGGGCACTTTTTCATCGCCCCCAAGTATGGGAAAGTTAAAAGGAATAATGTCCAAGAAAATGCCATGAAGAAAAAGAGAATTAAATGCACATATTCAAATGTTTTTAAAATGAGAGTGACACAAACCATGATACCCAGACTCATTAATTCATGGAGCAAGACCCACTGCTACTTCAGAACTAGGCCGATGGGATGGATGGTGTTGTTGTTGATAAATGGGAGGCGCTGAGAAAAATATGGGCCCTCCAAGGCCAAGCTCAATTCAATATGGCTCTCAATACTCCATGTCTAGTACTTGTAGGTCTCGAGACATATTCTCCTTATTTATCCCTAGGATAGGGGATAACAAGGTCCATTCCCCTCCAAAAGGCAACAGGTGTGGTGGATGTCGTACAAAATTATGTGACCTCTGTGGTGATGAGAAGGGTCTCCATCTGTGCAAAAGGATACTACTATTCATGTGGTCTCTTGACACTTCATATCTGTAACCTGAGGACCTCGAGACATAATCTCCTTAGTTATCCACAAAATGGAGATAACAAAATCTACAAACATAAAAAAGTATTCCTCCAAGGATTTCGAGGGTTTTAACAAGAAGGAAGGATTCAAGAGGGAGATGGTTATTCCATACAACCCACAACAAAATGGGGTTGCAAAGAAAAAAAATTGATCCATCATAGGGGTTGCTAAGGCCATGATTCATGACCAAGACTTGCTAATGTTTCTTTGGGAAAAGGCATGCAACACATCAATCTACATCCAGAACCAGTGTTCTCACAGGATCTTGGAGGAAAAAACACCAAAGGAGGCATCCATTGGTTTGAATCCAGAGTTGAATCATTTTGACATCTTTGGTTTTCTAGTTTATATTCATGCACCAGTAGAAAAGAGGGATAGGTTGGAACCCTCCAACAGAAAGTGATCTGGATTATTTTCGGCATGAAATGAGAGCGGAGATATAATAAAGAAATGTACAGAGATATCATGTATATCCAATAATATAACAGAAATATATCAGATATGCAACCATAAACACAGAGATACAATAATACACGATTTCTATTAATGAAAGAAATGTACAGAGACTATAAAAATATAGAGTGAAAGATTTGCTAGAATGGTGTCATCTTATCTCTGAGAAGAGATGTGATGGCTACTCACATTCGAAAGAAGATGATTACAATGAGGCTCCGAAGGCATTTTTACAATAAACATGAATTCCAAAAACCCTAGACATCGAAAAACCTAACCCTAGGAGATTAAGCACCAAAAGTCATGTGGGCCCCATTTGGGTAAGTTAGTACATCAACTTCTCGGGGTCGTAACTTTTGCATACGATCTTTGTTTCAGGCACATGATATCTCATTGGAAAGGTATCATCGAGGAGATTCATTTTGGGGGCTCAATAATGCCTTCAACTATCATTGAGAACCTAGATCTCAAAAAACCTTCATTTAGGCCCTCAAAATGGCCCCAGAAGTTAAAACCTGCTAAAAATAGTAAATTGCCAAAATTGCCAGAAAAATGTTTTGAGCCAGTCGGAAAAGGTGGGTGGCCACCGATATCCACCTGGATCAGAAAGGGTTTGTGTTTAGGTTACAATGAGATTTCGAAGGCCTACATGGTCTATATTCTAGAGTAGAGGAAGACAATAATAAGTCAGGATGTAAATTTTGAGGAAGACTTTTCATCCAAAAAGTCCCATGAGCCTATTTCAATGACAGAGAATGAGGAACTGGAAGATTCGAAGGTTGATACAAGGTCACTAGTGATTTCCATAGTAGTACAACAACCTTTAGGTAAAGATGAGGAGACATTATCCCCTTCCACTTCTGTCAGGAGAACTCAATGATTCACTCAAACCTTGAGGGATGCCCAAGAGTATGTTGAGGTTCCTAGGAGCACATTTAGAGAGAGAATACCTCTGAAAAAGTTTCCATACTACACGTAACTCATGAGAAACATCATATAATACCAACCTTATAACTTTCAAGAGGCAACGAACTAGAAAGTATGGAGAGATGCTAGGGTGGGGAAGTATAAATCCATCATGAAGAATGATATTTGGGACATAGTGCCAAGATCAGAAGGGAAGTCAATAGTGAGTTCCAAGGGGATCTACAAGGTCAAACATGCTACAAATGGATGCATTAAGAAGTGCATAGAAGAAGTGGACTATGAGGAGACATTTTCTCTAGTTTCCAACCACACTTCTATTACAGTAGTTATGTCCCTAGTTTCATTTATGGAATGGAGAATACATCACATGGATGTGAAGACAACTTTCCTTAATCGGATCATTCAAAAAAAAGTGTACATAGAGAAACCTCAAGGTTAGGACTGGTCTAAGTTTCTAGATGTCTGGAAGTCGTCCAAATCCTTCAACCTTAGTAATTTATTTTAACTAAAGAAATTATTAAAGTAAAGTGTTTTTTTAAATTAAATTGAGTTTAATTTAATGAAATGGTAAGGTTATTAGCATTAATGAATTAAATGAATCATATCCCTTGATCTCAAGTGAGGTGAGATTTAATCTCAAGTGTCAATCACATTAGAGATTAGGGTATGTTTGATTTGATAAAAAAACTCAAGATTATAAAAGCAAGGCTAGGTGAAGGGAGAAGCAATACACAGTAGAACAAAAGTGTTTGGGATTCAGTGACTTGTTGAGAGAAAAGGACTTTTACTTAGTTTGGAAGAGAAGATATCAAAGGGTAGCAACAAATCTGAGTTCAGGTGCAATTGGAAAAATATGGTAGAGGTCGTATAGTAGCAAGGAGAGGCCATACAATGGTCGTACAATGCACAAGAAGGTCTGTACAGGTTGTGGTAGGTTGTACAGTACATGAGAAAGGTCATACAACACACGAGCAGATCGTATGTACATCGTAAAAGGTACAGACAAGTACATACATTCTGTGGCTATTTTGTTGGGCAAGTCATGGAGGTTTCTAGGAAGTTTTTGTGGGAAGTACATACAACAAATCTTTTGTTGTAAATTTGTCTTTCCTTTGTGGATAGTTTTCCCCTGTCAGGGAGCACTCTTAAGCTTGGATATTATTTTAATGAAGAGATGATTTGAAGTGCATAAATTTACTATGTATGTGTGATTGAGAAATTGGTTTCCTTTTTTCTTCCGCTATTTATTTTTAGTTAATTATTCCACTCAGTATATTTTATTCTGTGAGCTGTAATTTAATTTTCAGCAAGGAAATCACAAGGTAATAAATTATCTAGGTGCTAGGATATATATTTTTAAAATGGTATCAAATATTTCAGTCTGAAGAGGAGTCTGGTTTTAGGAGATTTTTGCATATCTATAAATCAATAGGGCTGTTTTGATGAAAATTTGTTCAGATCTAAGTAATGGTAACATCAAGTCTAAGATTGGAAGATAGATTGGATGGAGCATCCAACTTCCTCTCCTGGAAAGCAAGGGTTACCTTGCTTCTGAAGGAAAATGACCTTTGGGAAATTTTCAATCAAGTGACTACCCCACCAACAAATGCGATGACAAATGCAACTTACGATAAGGATATCAAAGCCCAGAAGGTAATCTAAGATGCAATACAAATTCATTTAATTCCTAAATTTTCTAAGAAGAAGATGGCTAGGGAGATATTCAACACTCTAGCAAATCTTTTCTAGAGTGATAATTGAACAGGAAGATGATATTGAGAAACAAACTCAGATCGATATGGATGTCCAGATCTGAAAATGTTACCAGCTATCTCATGAGGATCACCCATATTTGCGATCAACTTGCAACAATTTGGGAGATAGTGGCCAATAAAGAGCTAATTAATATGACACTGAATGGTTTCTCAAAGTTGTTGGGTATGTGTTATATTCTTTGCGTGCAGGTTCAGGGACAACGACCCAAAAAAAAAATATGCCTTGAGAAATGTGTCACATATTTAGGTGGTTTTTCGGCACATGGTTTTTGTTGATGGTTTTCTATTTGTGGTTAAGGAATTAGGGTTTTGGACTAATCCAGTTCATTGGGTTAGGGTTTTGTATGCCACTGGCTCCTATATGTATATTGTATTTTAAACGATGTATCACAATGAATGAATATAGAATATGTTGGTTTTCTCGGTTTGGGTTTCCAAGGGAAAAATCTCTGTGTAATGTTTGTATTTGCCATTGTATCTTTTCTGTTCTTTTTCTGAATATCTGTTTGCAGTAGATATTGTACAAGGTTAGAATATACACAAGTCTTGGGAACCATTTGTCAAAGGAACCTATGCTTGAGAGAAACTTACATCATTTGAGAAGCTTTGGGATGATTTCATTTAGGAAGAGACTTGAGAGGAGTCCAAAGCTAGAAAGCAAGGAGGTAGCATTGAGAACCTGACCCTTCTTAGTCACACAAGAAAGGGCAAAGTAAAGGGTTCAAAAAAGAAGGGTAAAGGTGAGGGGTAAACCTCACAATATATGAATAAGGACTAAAGTAATATCAAGTGATTCACATGCCATAAGAGTGATCATTATGTTTATTAATGTTTGAATAAGAAGAAAGGAAGAGGAAAATTGCAGCAAGTAGTAGAATTTGCAAAAACTCAGTTGGATTAGTTTGTTGCGAAGTTTGAGAGGTATTTCTCACTATTTTCCTGCCTTTCCACTAGCACAATCATCAGGAATGCATGGTGACAGAAGTATGGGAGCTATTCAGTAGTCTAACGGAAAAGTACTCAAGGATCCATGTGTAGCTTGGTGACGATACCAATAGTATGTAGTGGAGAGGGATTGAACAATTTCATTCCAGTTTGAGTTAGGAAGTTCGTTGGAAGCCAAGGACGTGCTTTATTTAGTAAGAATGAGGAATAATTTTCTCTCAGTCTTGGTTATGGAGGAAATGTTTTTTTTCGTCATGTTCAAGAAATGGAAAGTACTTCTCCCCAGAAGAATATAGCCCTAACACAATAGAGGTCATTGAGGTTAGAGACATAAATTTATACAGGATCTAGGGTAATCCTATCCAGGCCTTGGTGCATGACAGTGACAACTTGTGTAAGATATGGAACATGAGGATGGGGCACTTGCACTATAGGTTATGTGCAAAGGGTGTGCACTTGGAAAAAATGGAAAGGCTACTTTTCCAAGCAGTAAGAGAAGGTCCAAGTGGATCTTGGATATTATTCATTCAGATGGTTGTGGGATAATGTCAGTAGAATTAGTGAAAGGAGAACTATACTATGTGACATTCATTGATGACCTTTAAGGTAAACCTAGATCTTCTTTATGAAGACCAAGGATGAGGTATTTAGTCAAACCAAGTGGAAAATCATATAGGGAAGAAGATCAAGGTCTTGAGGTCAGATAATGGGGGTGAGTACACTTCCAATGACTTCAACGATTTCTACAAAGAATCAAGGATTAAGAGGGAATTGATAGTCTCATAAAACCTTCAGTAGAATAGGGTTGCAAAGAGAAATAATTGGTCCATTATTTATTTTGCAAGTGCTATGATACATTCCCAGGGTCTGCCTATGTTCCTTTGGGAATAGGCGTGTAACACAACAGTATATGTGCAGAACAAGAGTCCTCATAAAATATTGGAGGAAAAGAATCCTAAATAAGCATAGGACACTTCAATATCTTTGGTTGTCCATTATACATCCATGTGCCTGTGGAGAAGAGGATGAAGCTCGAACCTTTAGGACATAAGGGCATACTTGTGGGATATAGAAAGACTTCAAAGGCATACAAGATCTTCATACCAACATAGAGGAAGACTGTTGTGAGCAGAGATGTTAAGTTTAAGGAGAGATTAGCACCCATGGAGTCTCAAGAGCCACTACTAGTGACAGAGGACGAGGAGAAAAAGGCTCCAAAGGATGAGAAATGCTCAACAACTTCCAGTTCAAGAGGCCAACCTTCATATGGGGAGGAGGAGACACTGGGCCCTCCCAATCATGTCAAGAGGCCTTGATGGTTCACACAGAAGGAGAATGTTAAATCTCCTAAGAGAAAATTCAGGGAGAGAAAGCCTCTGAAGAAGTTTCCTAACTATGTGGCACTTATAAGTAGATTCATTGATGATGAGCCTTCTAACTTTGAGGAAGCAGAAAATCAACAGGTTTGGAGGGATGCCATGGTTGAGTACACATCCATCATGAAAAATGATGTGTGGTATATAGTGTTAATACTAGAGGAGAATTTGGTTGTGAGTCCAAGTGGATATTCAAGATAAAGCATGCTACAGATGGTAGCATTAAGAAATTCAAGGCCAGGTTTATGGTGAGAGTGTTCTCCCAGAAAGAGGGAGTGTTTGAAGCATATTGAACTTCCCTAGATGCTTCATGAACTTGCTATCGTACAAAAGTACCAAATATCCTTGTTAAATGCTTTCTTCTTGATATGTCTGTCATGGTAAGCCTTTTCTTGTTCTTATTGTACCCGTTGATGAAATCTTGCAATGAACCTTTCTTCCTCCAGTTCCATCAACTACGCGATCTTGTATTGAAAAACGTTGGTGTCATCCATACCTGTAAATGCTACAATTCTTAAACTAGGAGCCAAGTATTCCATAGGTACCATTGTTTCCAAGCCATATACTAACCTAAAGGGAGTCTGCATGGTTAGATTTTTGCAAGTAGTTCTATAATCCCATAACACTGTTGGACTTATCAGATCCCAATCATCTTTGTTAACACTGTATATCTTAGTCATCGTTTTCTCCAAGATCTTATTGTAGGCTTCAAATGTACCATTTTCCTATGGGTGGTATGAAGTGATCTTCTGATGGTGAACTTCGAAATCCTGAGTCAAGGCTTCAATAGTTTTATTGATGAAGTGTGTGCCTAGATCACTCATAAGGATCTTTGGGCATCCAAATCTGGTTATGATATCATCAAAGATAAACCGCACAACTGTAGCTGCACTACAGTCCTTAACTTCTCTTTCTTCTGCCTATCTAGTAAAATACTTTGTAGCAGTGACAATGTATCTAGCTCATGTGTGCTTTCATGGTGGGTTGATCGGTCCCACAAAGTCAATAGCCCATTTCAAAAATGCATGTAAGGTTAATTGAGGTGCTAAAGTAATTTAATCCCTTCTAGAAGGCTTCCCTATCCTTTGGCATACATCATAGGCTTTGTAGTATTCCTTAGCATCCTTATGTAAAGTGGGGCACTAGAGGCCAGCTCTGAGAACCTTCTGCGTTGTTTATTTCCCTGCATAGTGTCCCCCTACAATGCCTTCATGTGCTTCTGCAAGGATCAATGGTCTTTCAGACTTCATAACACATATTCTAAAGATATCATCTAGTCCCATATTATATAACTATCCAACTATAAGTTGAAAATCTGCAACGTGGACTACCAGTTGTTTCTTATGAATAATTGTATACTCGCGAGGTGCCATTCCCATGGACAAGAACTGGACTATTTCGACGAAGTGATCATAGAATTTTTTGATGGCCAACAACTGTGCATATGGTAGGGTATCATCCAAGCTGGTAGGTTCCTCTCCATGTTCTAACCTAGATAAGTGATCAAGTCCTTTATTCATTCTTCCTGGCTTGACCACGATGTTGTAACAGATATTGAAGATTTCCGATTTTACTTAGACAATTCAATATAGAAACTTATGTTTTGACAGAAATCTAAAATGGCGCACAGGAGCAGAACTGATACCTATCCAATGCACCAGTAGTAATAATTTGCAGATAATGTTACCTGCGCTTGAAGCAACCTATCAACATGCCAGGGTTCGAAATATACAAGTAAAAGTTTCTTGGAATTATTGGAGGAATTATGGGAGCAGTTTATAACTACCTTCTTGAGAAGAATTTAAGAATCTATATTCTCATCAATCAGAAGCGAAGAATATCACTAATAGCACAGGAAACTTCATCCTTTCAATTATCCAGCAGGTCAATACAATGATCTGGCAAGCCTCCTTTTCACAACAAATGCTGGTGCCATTAAAAATATCTTCAACTCTGGCACAACAGATGAGTTTCATCAATCATCACTCATGATTTATTTTATAGCTATTACGATTAGTAACGTATGGACTATTACTTTCATCAAGCCTCTTCATTCTCATAATTTTAACAGGGTCTGCATATGAACATTCTCTTGGAGAGTCGTTCGGATCCTTCACAAACAATGACCAGGGGCTTTGTGTTGTGCTCGGAGCAGTCTTTTTTATCGGGGGTTCAATATGAGTAACAGTTTCATTTGTTTTCATCCATGAGAGGAATCGGTGAAATGTAGTTGCATTCATATCTGAAGATGATATACTCGTGTAAGTTCGATCATCAAAATCTATGGAAGAAGCAGATGGATCGTCCTTCCTTTGTATTTAGGATTTCCATTTAAAAAAAAAAACTGTTGCAGATGTCACTTCGTGCGTAATAAAGTTGCACCTTGTACAAATCGACCTCATCATGGAGACGTTGTAAGATGTATACGCTTCCAAGCGAACTATACAATGATCGCAATTTTGGATGGCATTTCTGATGACAGTTTTACGCAATAAGTTGACAGCAGAAATGAAGTCTTCATCGGCCTCACGCAACACCAGATTTGTCGTTGCATCTTGTCATAAAAATTATATATTTGATGTATTGAGTGGACGGACGGGATGATTTGGAGGACGTGGACCGAACACCAACGCATGCCACATGCACAAAACGTGGACAACACACGTCGCACACCAATCACGCGATTTTGGGATTTTGAATATCATTTTTTACACTACACTTCTTCCTCCAAAAGTCCGAAATTCGATTCAAGGTTCCATCATTTCGCCGATGGGAAAAGGAACCCCACCATCTAGAGTGTGTTTATTGAAGATTTTCCGATTCGCAAGGTTTTATTTTTTTCGACGAATCAATGGCCATTGCTGCACGACGTAGGAAATTCTTCCACTGCCAAGTTGCTTCCGATTTATCTTCATGCACTTGGGCAAAATTAATAGCGGATGACAGAGATAATGATGGCCAGATTTCCAAAGTTTAGAAAAAAATAAAATAAAAATTCGCAATATTTGAATGACAACGCGTGTAACGCCGAAAACTTCGACTGCAACTACAAGTACTTCGACCAAAAGAATTGCAATGGACGCAAAAATGGAATCAAATTCTATACAATGTCCTTACTCTACAAGTTATTATACATCCTGTATTTGTAAGGATTCAATGAATAAGTATTACTAACGTACACTATTGTGTAAACATACAATGGGCCAATCGCAGTGGAGTCATTTCTTAAAATGTTTGAGTGTAAACTACATGCTATGTCAGATAATGAGTTTAAGACAAACGTGGATACTTTGATTGATAATAAGCTTGAGAAACACAAAAACTTGCAAGAACAATCAAGCTTTTATTGAAGTGAAATTGAGCTTGGAACTCTTAAGTTTGACAGGAAAGAAATTGAGGTTGCTGAATTAAGGAAATTGACTAAGCAAGACTTGATTTACTTTTTTGATAAATTAAACATGGTTGTCCCGGAAGAAAAAGACTGACTGTGCAAGTATATGGAAGTTCTCACAGTGGAGCATACAAACAGACCAAGTCTATTGACATATCCTCTGACAAAAACGTTTGTAATGGGAAAACTGTTACGACAGATACTTCAGATAGAGAGCTATTAAAGGATGACAAAGTTAAAATTTCTTATTCAGATCAATCATCTGATATAAACAGCTGCTAGTGGTCTGGATATTCCTAATGTTGATAGGGTTATTCATTACAAACAACCCACAACTACAGAGATTTTTGCGCATGGATGCAAATTAAACTGTATACACTGCTATAGATAGTTCGCTAGAAATTAGGATTTATTTGAGCTTTTAAATTAGTTCAGATTATTGTTAGTTAAAGACAGTTGAAGTTAGTTAATTGTCAGTTATGATATGATGCGTATTCAACCTCCTTGAGAGAGGGAATTTATATAGGATGCATTCATTGTAAAGAAGGGGGGGGAAGCCCGGGGGAAACCTCTTTTAGAGAGAGCTCCTTTTAAGCGTAGAATTATTTTGAAAGCCTGGAATTGAATTATACAGAGTGACACGTTTTCTTGATATTATGAGATTCATTACAGTCATTTCTTTCATTGTGTCCTCTTTTTGTCATATTATCTATCTGTTCTTTTATCGGCTGAGTTAAAATATGTTTGGAATTCATTTTACATGCTCCTTACACGCAGTTGATAAAAGTTCTGTTTTCAATGATGACTGATCAGAATTCACTCCAGATAAGTGCTCTGTATTTAGCCATCAGCCTTCAGTTTTTTCTTCCAAAGTTGTAGTGGAAATTCATTCTTGATATATGCTTTCGCTGTGATGACCTTTCCTTTTCCTTTTTCTGCTATTATGTCATGATTATTTATAGTTGAAAGATAGACTTACTTTGCCTCATTTTCTGCAAGTAATGCGATCACCGCTATGATCTCCTTTCTGTGGTTTTCACTTGACTCCATGCCCAATGGACTGTTTTCCTGGATCAACCCCCAACCTGATTAAAAATCTTTTCTAATAAGAAATATGGCCTTCTTACTGTAATTATTGAATATTCTTGAGTAAAGAGCCCTTGGTTGTTGAGAGAACTATCTCTGAGTGTATTAGGTCAGAAGTATACTCAAAATCAATTTTCAGGGATTGGCTTGTTGCAACCCAAGTCAAGTTCTGAAAAATAAATAACTTTTTCTTTTTTAAAAATGTGCTAAGGCTTGGCTCTATTACAACCTAGAGTCAACTCTTGCGACAACACACGATATCAAAGTTATACTCCTAGATTAATAATAACCATCTACATATTCTTCCCACCAACACTGGCTTGTTGAATAAGTACTTCAATGCATAATGATCAGTGAACATCTTAAAATGTCCTCCCAATAAGTAGTTTCTAAAATTCTGCAGCACATATACCATAGCTAAGCCTTCTCCTTCAGTGGTAGTATAATTCCTTTCAGATGTAGAAAGATTTCTACTAGCAAAGGATATAGGGTAGTCAATGTCTCGTACACATGACTATGCTAAGACTTATCCTAATGCAATGGACGAAGCATCGACATAAGCATTGAACTCCTTACCCCAATTTGGAAAAACCAAGATAGGTGCAGTGAATATTTTGTATTTTAGTGTGTCGAAGCTCTATTGATTCCTCTGTCCATTGAAACTTACTATCTTTATTTAATAGCTTCTCCATATGTATTGTTATCTGTGCATAGCCCTTAATAAATTTTCTGTAATATCTAGTGTGTCCCAATGCAGTGCACAACTGTCTCACTGAAGTAGGAGGAGGTAGATCAACAATGATAGGAATCTTGGAAGGATCTACCAACAACCCCTCCTTACACAATGTGTCCTAACAACAGTCCTGTTATCTCCTCAAATAAATTGGTGGAAATTTTTCTTTTGAGGTGATAGGTTGTGGTCCAAAATTTATTTCTAAATTTCTGTAGATAGGTTAGAGAGTCTATTTTCTGTAAATAAGTTGAGAAAGAACTTTTGATTTGGTTTGGTCAAGCAAAAGACAGAATCTCAGGTTTCGATGGTTTAGGTGAGCCTGAAACGTGCTCATTAACCACTGAAAGCCTTCGTTCCCAGTAGTTAAGAGGGAAAAGCAAAAGCACAGTTAACTACCGAAAAGATTTCAACGGGAAAAATGGAAAGCTCGTGCTTTTTCACAAGACAGTTGTCAATTGGCGCAATGATGAAAACATAACCACCGAAAACCCATGGAGGTGGTAAGGTATGCATGTTCTTGTTGTATCTATCCGAAGATTGATATCCTGTTGTCCTTTCAACTGTATTTGTCATTTCAAAATTAAGACTCAGCAAAGACATAGAAACTCATGTGTGTTTCCCGACTAACATAAATGATTAGTCACGTAGCCCCTCACCATTTCCAGTCACGAGTACACAAATCCATTATGGCCCCGATTAATCTCTTATTTGATCTCCATTCATTATCAATTCAAATTCGGGAGTTATTGAGACAGTCTTGAACCCATGATTTCATCAAGCAAACGCATATCTAGAGATCATAATCCCATTTCTTGTGGTGATCTCCGAGTGCAGTTAGAGTTTAGCAAAATTCTATCAAGCCAATTGTCATACCAATCAAGCCAGGTCAAGTCATCAGGTAGTTCAAATCCCATACCGTTTCAATTTAAATGTATATCTCACCGAAGCTTGAGATTTTCGGCATGTTTTCAGTTAGTCTATTGCCTAAACTCGGTTAGTGATTGAGATTTTTAATCCAAACTCTGTGTCACCCTATCTTGTTTTCTTTTCTATGAGTCATACTCTCTGTCATCCTAAATCATAGAGTCTTTGTCTCCCTGGCATGAAGTTTTTCCTTAATCACAGGTACAGTCAAAATTTACTAATGCCGAAAGCAGGGCCAGTTCTAAGGCCTGAATTGGATGGAGTTTGGTACCTTGAGGCGCACCCTAAGGTGGCCGAGTTCTTCAAGCAGACTGGAGTCTATACGTATTGTGAAAAACTGGCAGATTTTCATCAATAGGTGTCTGAGACTTTTGCTAGATCGTATGATGGAAGAACAACAACAGTGGGAAAGGAGAAGTTTGTGGTTGATGAGGCAACCATAGCTGAGTTCACTGGTCTTCCCAGAACAGGGGATTGTTGGTTCAAATCAACGGTACCTTCAAACATTGAATTTAGGTCCTACCTACAGCCTCTGCACAAAGATCTTACATGGAAAAAAGACATACCAATGTCTTATCTGGAACCTAAATGAAAATCTCTCCTGAAGGAAATTTTTGTCTATATCACCTGTGAAGGTAGATACAACAGAGTCATATTCTACCACTTCAAACTTTTAAATCATTTCACAGGGAGATATCCCATCAATTTTCCATTTTACTTGCACAAATCCCTCATGAAAATGGCTAGACAAGTCAAGGCCAAGCCCGCTAAGGTGGAAAGTAGATTGTCTCATCAAGGACTCATTACTCTCATTATCAAAGAGTCATTGAAGAAAAGGCAGGTAGATTGGAACTACTTCCTCTTCTGGAATGAATTCCAGACTGACTGGCAACAGTAGGAGAAGGGTAAAAAGGCTGCCACTAAGAAGACCATTA
>ML799224.1:203815-241845 GCA_009831015.1 Picea engelmannii | reverse complement strand
GTATGTATTTTATGATTTTAATATATATGTCAACACAAAAATAGATTAAAAATAGTAAACATTATTAATTTTTCAAAAAAAATTATTAGTTTTTTGGATGTCTAGCGTTTTTTACATTCTTGTTTATTGTAAAAAGGCCTTCAAAGCCTCATTGTAATCATCTTCTTGCGAATGAGCACAGTCGTCACATCTCTTCTCAGAGATAAGTCGCCACCATTCCAGCAAGCTTGTTTTCCGCTACATTTTACAGTTTCTGCTTATTTCCTTATTGAATAGAAAACCAATTTTATTGTATCTCTGTTATTCTGTGTTAAGCATCTTTTAATAATCTGTATTCATTTCGTTATGCTCATAAAATCTGGATCATAGGACTGGAGATAGATGCCTTCTTTATCATTTTAAATCTACTTCTACAAACAAGGCAAAAAATTCATGATATACCTTTACCAATAGTTACCATTGTTTTTTAATACAATCCATACATGTTTCTGTTAAAAAAAAAATCATCCTAATCAATCAACTAATTGTTGTAATGTGTCATAAGGGGAAAGAATTAGCTTGAGTATACAACATGTATACTAGAATTCTCAAAACAAAATCATGGTAACTCTCCAGAATAGAGTGTGTGTGGTTGGTAAACTAATGCAAAATAATGAAAAGAAAATCATGAAAATGTATTTATATGTACTCCTTACTTCACGTAAATGCATTTTGGTAGTAATAGAAAACTATAATTAAATATTTAAAAACTAAATTTAAATTGTTGTGAAAATGTATGCTTTTGTTTTTTATATGAGTATTATCTACCACACATTTAGAACAATTTGTATTGATATTGTGAGACTTGACACAATGATATTTAATCTTATATCTTTATAACAATATTTAATCTTCTATGTTTATTAAAATTAAAGATAATAATTTGAATTACAATTATATTATTAATAAAAAAAGTTGAAATGTTATACATTTTTTATAAGTATTAATTTGGTTGAAACAAATTATTTTCTCATATTTTGAATATTTAAAAGAGAAAAATCTCCATAATGAATATCCTCATTGAACTAATCCAAGAACACCATGAAACTAACACACTTAGAAAAAGTACCAACTTCTTGTAGATTTGAGATGTGGTTAGAAAGTCACGGGTTCAAGGAGGTTTCTTATCACAAAACTCTTTATTTCAATGTTGGAAATGTTGTAGCCATCTCGGTATTTGTACCCATGATGGAAAAGTCTGTTAATGTCAAAAGTAGGTTTCTTTCAACACATGGGAACATTGTCGTCTGGTTTCAGAAGATCCCAATTTAATTCTTTAATTATGTCACTGATCATGGCGTTGATATGATTGAGAGCATCTTCCTCTGTTGCTCCAGGATTGTCTTTCATGTAACAAGATATACACAAAGCTTCTTCTCCACGGGCCTTGTCGGCCTAGATTCACCATGCCAATATCATCATCCCATTTAAAGTTTAAAGATCATTGGCAATATGGAATACAGATGTCTTGCAATTGATTTTGACAGGGAGTACCTTTTAGCATGGAGTATCACCCCGTAATCGAAGGACAGTGTTGTTCCTTGACCAAGTTATGGGAGATACTTGGTCACATTTGACCGTTTTTGGGACTTTGACGCCCTATCGAAGGAAGTGCGCAAGACAAAGCATAGATCATGGGATCTCGGTCCACTTTTGGGCCCCTTTTTAGGGTTTGGGTTAATGTAATGGGAAAGGGATGTCGGCCCGTGGGTTTACCCACGCTTAGGCCCACTTTTGTATGTATAAATAGATGTCTAGGCAAGGTATAAGAGAGTCAATGGCTTAGTGCTAGTAATTAGATCTGTGTAATCAGATGTGGATTGTAAATTCTCTATGCATGATTGTAAGAAACTTGCAGAGCTAAGTGCAAGTTGTTGTAGGAGGTTGTGAAAGGCTTTGTGTTGAAGCACAAGGAAGAAGGATCTAGCGAGCTGCACATATCTTCTGTCCTGTGCAGAGTAAGGATTGTTGAGGCTCTGTGTTGTAACTGCTTGATCGAGATAATAAAGAAGAAGAGTTGGTGGACGTAGCCCCAAGGTGGGGGTGAACCACGTAAATCTGTGTGTGATGCTTTGTGCTTTGATTCAATGTGTTTACTTCTTCTTTTGCTAAGTGCTTTGATATTTGTAGTAATATCTACTTATGCTTTGTGCTTCTAGATGTGTATGAATGTTAGATATAATGTGTATGAAGATGCTCAGTGCTGATATACTAGATTTGATCTAGCTTACTATTGCTAAGTGCTTCAATACTATGGATTAGTGTGAATGCTGCGAAGCTCTGTCTTATAAGCGAAGTGGTTATTGAATGTATATTGAGGAACTAACGGTGTTAAGTGTTCTAGTAAGCTATATAATCATAGATCTGTGTCCCAGCTAAGTTTGCAGGCACCCGAGTCTTGCAACCACCCCTGCCTCTACCTCGGGTGAGACTTCATCTGCTTTGCAGGTGTTGCCGAAAGGGCCGGTAGTTAGAGATTTGTTGGTGCGCTCTTATAGCGTTGAACCCCGGGTCTACCCCTGTGCCAACAAATGGTTCTGTTGCCGGGACCAGAACTTTGATTGTTGGGAACTAAGAAAGAAAATCTTTGTGCAAAGATTCGATCTAGAAACCATGAAAGCTCTGTGCGTAGATATATTGCCCTAGTACACAGTGTTCTACTTAACCTGTGAAGCTTTGTGCCAAGAAAGAAAGGTCAGATATGCAGAAAAGAGGTAAGATCTGTAAGCTTTGTTCTCTGATAAAGGTAAGAATAGTCAAAAGTTTTTAGATCTAGAAGCTTTGTGCTCTACAAAAGTAAAATAAGTGATTTTTTTTTTTAGGATGGATCTAGGTATGTTTGATAGATTATGTCCTAGCTTGGGAAATAGGGCTCTCATAGATGATAGAAATTTTGATATGAATAGATCTAATAGATATGTTATACCTATGCATAGAAAGAATGTCTAGACTAACAAGCGGATGCAGGATCCTCAAAAGAATTTTTTGCAGGCTAGCTACCATAACCCTAGTGCTCAGTACAAAAGAGGTTGGAGATCATTTAAAAGAAAGAGAGGATTAACCCTCTGTTATAGTTGCAGAAGACTGGGACATCTTGCTAAGGAATTCCCTGGCGGAAGACCTAGTTGTCTCAATTGTAAATCTTTGGACCACGAAGTATTAGATTTCCCTAGAATGATTTCTAAAATTGAAGGCATGAATATGAAAGAAGAAAACCCTAAGGCAGATCCAGAAATAAAAGAACCCCAGAGAGAATCAGAAAAGATGTTACTACAGATACAAGACATCTTGAATGATCACCAACATGTTAGATTATCAGAGGTCTTTAACAAGAAAGAATGCATCTAGGTAAGAATAGGAGACTTCGACATTGACTGTGTTCTAAATGAGGAAACACAAGTGAATTTTATGACATAAAGAACTTGGGAAGCTATAGGGAGTCCTATTATGACCCCTTCACTGAGTGGAATAGGGTCATTCAAAGGGAAGCTAGTGAACCTATGTGGAAGGCTCAATCAAATAACTATGAATGCTAATGGAACTTCAACAGAATAAGATTTTGAGATTATCAAATTTATTGAGGACAATGCCATGTTTACTATGTTACTTGGAAATCCTTGGATTTAAAGAGATTGAAGCTATATCACACTAGGAACCCAGATGTCAAAATTATTAGAACACCAGAGGACTCACAGAAGACTGAAGTTTCTATCTCAGATAGACATGAGATGTTATACATGAACCCTAAGAAAGAACATCAGCAACGCGAAGTAACTATATCCAAGGAAAATAAGAGCCAGAATGGGAAAAGAAATATTGAGATGAAGCTCACTGGAATGAAAGCTAGAAAGTTAAGTAAGAAGAAGGCAAAGATTGAAAAGTTGCAGGAGATTCTATATAGAACATCGTAGAAAGAAAACTTGCAGAATGGGAGCTTCGTCGAGATATCATAACAACGACCTATGGCACTTCACCGTGACGAATCGATATAGTCGTTGGACCGATATACCCATTCGACTTCCTCCTCAAATGGATAGAAAAGAATTAAAGGATCATCACTAGACCGTTGGACCGCACGATAACGGACAGATCAACGTTAATGGAATCTTCATGCTCGTTGCAAGTAGACCGTTGCCGAATTTCTTATTTAGTTCGTCGCACCATGCATGACAAACACTTTTTCCAACTGAGAATTAGAATCCCGTCGAATAGTAGTTGTATACAGTGCTCATTGTGATCTTGTTGGTCATCCTAGTACAGTATCTGAGATCATTTTGAATCCTGACAAATTTTTCTTTCCGAGCACGTATGTCCGACGAATTTACTGTAGCCAAAGAATCTACAAGAGAGGTACTTGCTAGCCTCAGAACCGAAAGATTCATGTCGGAACGAAGGTTGTCTACAGGTTTACATGCATCATCGACGAGAGGAGTGCAAGCCTCCCTGTCGACTGCTCGAGCAGGAACATCCCCAGCCGATGCAGAACACAAAACCAAACATAAAGATGATATGGCCAATGCGAGGTTGGTTCCATCCATCCTACTTGCTTACATACCACCTCTGAGCAGTGCGATCAATAGAGATAGCGTGCCTAGATACTTCAAGTACACTCTAGTCACTATGTACCTGTCGAAAGGGGTAGCGCAGTCCACACAGATCAAGACAAGATTGCAGCATTGAAGTTTAGTGACTTCAACCTGGGGGATCATAAAGTCTACATCACACTTTCCCCATACAAGTACCTAACCAGAACCAAGGGAAAAAACTTGAAGATCGTCCCTCAGCAATGGACTATGAACCTCGTGCAGTCCACTCTATTGAACGTCATGAAGATCCCACATTTCAGACGTCACCAAGAAGTCAATTCCTGTGTTAAGATACTCCTGGCAAGCTACCACGAAGGATACCTATGGTTGAACTGCCGCATCACAGTTCATCCGACGTTGATCAATAGGATCACAGGTGTTAGCATGTAGGGCCCTGATCCCCATGACTACTATCCTGGAAAGACCGCAGACTGAGCTCTTGCTTGAAAGATCAAAGAAGCTTATAGTGATGTTAAGAAAGGAGTGCGAGGCTACAAGGTAGCCTCTATTTAGAGCGACGCAGTGCGCCTTTCATGTCAGCTAATCGCAGAGAAGCTTGTTCGCAAGAATCGACCCACGCAAGTATCCGTCTTTGTAGTTGACCTCGTAGGAAAGTGCACAAAGGAACTACAGATGAAATGGGTGAAGTACCTGGTGAATCAACTAGAGATCGACTGCAGAGAAGCCCAAGATCAGGGGCATGAATTCCATTTTAGCTAGCTCTTGATACTTATAGCTTTCGTTGCATGGGAGCTACTGGAAGATGCAACCTTCTCGGACCTTGACCCTTTTCAGCCCTCAGTCGCGGAGTTCAGTACCTTATGGTACTCGAATGATATGAGAAAACAATGAAAATCCAATGTCGTATTCCACGCCTACTACAATCAATTGAAGCATGCCATCCAGTCTGAGCCTCATATACCCCCGAATACCCTCTTTAGGTTCAGGCCCTTAATGAAGTTCAACGTGGACTGCCACTTCATTTACATAACATCACGCACTGATGAGAACAAAGAGCAGTTATAGTCTTATTATAAGCTGGTAGAAGAAGACCTGGAGGAAATCACCAAGGAATGGTCGGCAAACCTCCTTGTTTCAGCAGACCCCACAGAATTGTCCGACATCAATAGCCCAGAAGCTACACAGGATACACCTGGGCCCAGTAAGACGAAGAAAACAATGAAGACGAAGAAGGATGAGGAAATACAGGATATAGACAACAGATATGTATGGACTGCATCCATTACACTCGAGCAAGATGGTAATGCCGAAGAAGTCGAACAGAGGCTAGAAGACGAAGAGGAATCATCTAAGAAAAGGAAGGTTTCACATCTGAAACCTTCCTCCTGAAAGAAACCTAGAACCCCTGTAACCAAGATGAAGACCATGCTCACCCCAGATGACTTCAGTTTCCTCCTCACCACTATGAATGAGGCTATAGAAGAAATAACAAAAAATAAGGAAGCTAAGAAAGAGGCAATGTTCAACCAAATTGAGAGAGATATCCAAGGAGTGCAACAGACACTTTGGTCTAGTCACGCAGTCTCCACTGCGCCCCTACCAAAAGGAACAACATAAGAGGGAGATGAACCAGTTTAACTCCACAAGTTTGATGCCACAGTCAAAGCACGCCGTCGGAAAACACAGGAAGAAACCATGGAGGCCACCCAAGCCTTAAAGAAATAACAGGAGGAAATCATCGAGCAGTGCCAAGCTGCACAACAAAAGAGGGACGTTCTCCAAGAAAAATTGGAAGAAGATAGAGAGAAGATTCAAAAAGAAAAGGAGAAGTTGCTAACAAAGCAGATCGGGATCGAAGAAGCAGTCAACAGAGCATTTTGCTCTTTGACCGTCTTAGAGCAGAAATCAGAAGAACCCTTAGAATGTCAAGTGTTGAAGCTTGTTGAAGTTATTCAGCAAATTCAACAAAGAGTCATAGAATTAGATCTTCAAACCATACCAAGTACCCTGCAAGAAGAGCGCGACCAACGAGAAATGACTTCCTGGAGCACAGTAGAAAGGATTAAATGACTCACTAAGGAATGCAAACAATTAAGTAGTAGTAGTGCGCAAATACATGAGAACCTAACCAAGAATCCTGAATTGCACAAATTGGAGTCGCAACTCTAGGAGGCGAAGCATGAATCCGAAAAACTACAGGTGCATCTGAAGGCCCTATCACCCATAGAGAAAATGAAATGGTCTTCCAAGCAGCGCATAGCATAACAGCATATCCATATAATCCAGAGCAAGGTAATGGAAGTAACTCAACAACTTCAACCTTTGCAGGATAAGGCATGTCAGCTATTTATAGAGATTGAGAACCAAGGAACAGAGCTGGAACAAGTTGTGAATTCAGCAAAGCAACACCTAGAAGGGCCGGTGAATGTCACACTCATCCAGGAGTTCATTGAGCAAGAAGAAGTTGCAATGCAGTAGGTCGAAGCATCTCGAGCCAAGCTCGAGGCATTCAAAGCAGAATTGATTAGACCTGAGTGACTCGGGATGAGTCACAGGTGAGTGTTGGGGGCATGTTGGCCCTTGACCAAGTTGTGGGAGATACTTGGTCATATTTGACCATTTTGGGGACTTCGACGCCCTATCGAAGGAAGTGTGTAAGACGAAGAAGAGATCACAGGATCTCGGTTCACTTTTGGGCCCCTTTTTAAGGTTTGGGTTAATGTAATGGAAAAGGGTCTATGGGTTTACCCACGCTAAGGCCCACTTTTGTATGTATAAATAGATGTCTAGGCAAGGTAGAAGAGAGTCGATGGATTAATGCTAGTAATTATATCTGTGTGATCAGATGTGGATTGTAAATTCTCTGTGCATGATTGTAAGAGACTTGCAGAGATAAGTGCAAGTTGTTGTAGGAGGTTGTGAAAGGCTTTGTGCTGAAGCGCAAGGAAGAAGGATCTAGCGAGCTGCACAGATATTTTGTCCTGTGCGGAGGGAGGATTGTTGAGGCTCTTTGTTGTAACTTCTTAACTGAGATAATAAATAAGAAGAGTTGGTGGACGTAGCTCCAGGGTGGGGGTGAAGCATGTAAATCTGTGTGTGATGCTTTGTTCTTTGATTCAATGTGTTTACTTCTTCTTCTGCTAAGTGCTTTCATATTTGTAGGAAGATATGCTTATGCTTTGTGCTCCTAGATGTGTATGAATGTTAGATATGATGTGTATGAAGATGCTTAGTGCCGATCTATTGGATTTGATCTAGCTTACTATTTCTAAGTGCTT
This sequence comes from Picea engelmannii, assembly GCA_009831015.1. NCBI lineage: Eukaryota > Viridiplantae > Streptophyta > Pinopsida > Pinales > Pinaceae > Picea > Picea engelmannii. Next base: position 233,981 of record ML799224.1, on the reverse strand, counting down.
GAATACTATAGATTAGTGTGAATGATGTGAAGATCTGTCTTATAAGCGAAGTGGTTATTGAATGTATCTTGAGGAACTAACGGTGCTAAGTGTTCTAGTAAGTTGTATAATCACAAATCTGTGTCCTTTCTAAGGTTGCAGACACCTGAGTCTTGCAACCACCCCTACCTCTACCTCGGGTGAGACTTCATCTTCTTCACAGGTGTTGCCGAAAGGGCCGGTAGTGATCCGGATTTTATGAGCAGAATGAAATGAGTATAGATTATTAACAGGTGCTTAACACAACAGAGATACAGTAAAACTAGTTTTCTATTCAATAACGAAATAAGCTGAAACTGTAAAATGTAGCGGAAACAAGCTTTCTGGAATTGTGGCAGCTTATCTCTGAGAAGAGATGTGACGGCAGTGCACATTCGCCAGAAGAAGATTAAAATGAGGCTCTGAAGGCCATTTTACAATAATAAAGAATGCCAAAAACCTTACACATCCAAAAACCTAACCCTAGGAGATGAAGCGCGTCATGTTGGCCCCATTTGGGTAAGTTAGTACATCAACTTCTCGGGGTCGTAACTTTTGCATACGATCTCCGTTTTAGGCGTGTGATAGCCCGTTGGAAAGGTATCATAGAGGAGATTCATTTTGGTGGATCAATAATTCCTTTGATTATAATTGAGGAGCTCAGTACTGAAAAACCTTCATTTAGGCCCTCAAAATGGCCCTAGAAGTTAAAACTACTAAAAATAGTAAATTGCCAAAATTGTCAGAAAATTGTTTTGAGCCAGTTGGAAAAGGTGGGTGGCCACTGATATCCATCTAGATCAATCCTCCCTCCTTAGGAAGAAATGGTATCCATCATATTCAGGTCCCCCATTAGATGAGGAAATTTATGTTGAATTTGGCCCGGGGTGAGCCACTTGCCTTGGTGTAGAAGTTGCCATGCTTTGACGACTTGATAAAGCTGGATCCTTTGTTGTCGAGTGACCTTGATCTATCTATCCACAATATGATCATTATTTTCTTGTTGTATGCATTCGGGGTTGAGCTCTGTTGGTGTCAGATGTTCTGCTACATCTGAGGTGTCCAATAATGGTGGGAAATAAGGGCGAAGGAGATCCACATTGAACACTGGGTGCAGGCCAAGGAAAGGAGGAATGTTGAGCTCAAAATCATTATCCCCCATGACCTTGGTGATAGTGTACAGTCCATAATGGAGTGGGTGAAGCTTCCGATGGGGTCCTGTAAGGAGTTCTTTCTGCAAGTGCAACCAAACTTTGTCACCCACCTGAAACTTATGAGGCACCCGATGTTGATCATGGCGTTGTTTGTACTTGTCATGGACTTTTGTAGGATATCCTAAACCTGTTGGTGGATGTGCTAGATCCGCTCAATGAACTGGGTGGCTTTGTCAGCTTCAGTTGGAGCAGGAGATCAGTCAGTGGAGGTGACCGCAAGGGGAAGTGCAATATCTATGGGACCCAATGGTTGGAATCCCAACCCCACTTGAAAGGGGCTATGGCTAGTTGAGCTATGAAAGGATTGGTTGTAGCTATGTTGGACATAGGGAAGGCTCTCATCCCATGTGCGAGGGTGCTTTGAATTATACATGCGAAGGATGTGCACAATCATTCGATTTACAACCTCGGTTTGGCCATCTATCTAGGTGTGGAAGACCGTGGATTTGGTGAGCTTGGTGTCCAACAGTGACTAGAGGCTCAACCAGAATGTGCTGAGAAATCGACTATCCTAATCTGAGACAATGGTTTGTGGGATTCCAAAATGTACCCAGACTTGTTCAAAGAATAGATTGACATTGGCCTCTGCTGTGATGCTCTTCTTGCAGGAAACCATAATCGCCATCTTATAAAAGCGATCCACAACCACAGAAACACAATCATTTCCCCGCTTGGTGGATGGGAGGCCCGACATGTAGTCCATTGAGATGGATTCCCATGGTCTGTCAGGAGTAGGAAGAGGGGTGTATAGGCCCTGTTTCTTAGTGGTCGATTTGGCAATAGCGTAGGCAGTGCAGGACCTGATATACTTTCCAACCTCTTGTCGAATTTTCGGCCAGTAGAAATTTTTATGTAGCATTGCCACTGTCTTTTCGATGCCAAAGTGTCCTGCCACCCAACTATAGTGGGCTTCCCAGATCAGCTTCACTCACTCACTTGATGGAACACATATATGGCCCATATGACACAACAACCCATCCTAAAGATGGAAATTATCGACAAATGCATTTGCGCCCATCATTTGGTAGGTGGTGGTGAACTCAGGGTCTGTCTCATAGAGTTGGGGCCATCTAGATGTCTCATGGCCGCAAGAGTCTAGCACCATGGTGAGTGTCGCAACTGGCGGTTTGCTGAGGCAATCAACGACACGATTGGTGCTTCCTGTTTTATACTTGATGTTGAGGTGGAATTGCTACAAGTATGTGGACCACTTTTGATGGCAGTCATTATGCAATTTTCCCTATGTCTGCATGAACTGCAGTGGCTTATGATAAGTGTGGATGACTATCTCCTTCCCAAGAATGTAATGTCTCCACTAGCGGCATGCTTGCACAATGGAGTACATTTATTTTCCGTAAGTAGGGTACTTATGGATAGTATCTGATAGTGTCTCACTATGATAGGCTACGGGGTGGTCGTGCTGAGTGAGAACGACACCCACAACATAGCCTCAAGCTTCTGTCTTGAGCTCAAAGGGATGTTGCAAGTCTGGTAGTGAAAGTATTGGGGATGAGCACAAGCACTGCTTCAAATCATTGAACGCTTGTTTTTGGGACCGACCCCACGAAAATATTTCCTTACCACCACCCCTGTTTATTTGGCTGAGGGCCCATGCAATATGGAAGAAACCCAACATGAACCTGCGGTAGAAATTAGTAAGTCCCAAGAAGCTCTAAAGCTCAGTGAGTGTTTTTGGGGCTAGCCAGTGTTGTTGGGGCTGGCCAGTCATGGATGACTTGGATCTTGGTTGGATCCACATGTATGCCATGCTGATCAATGATGTAGCCCAGATAATGGACCCTGTCCATGCCGAAGGAGCATTTTTCCAGGTTGGCGTATAGCTTGTGCTGTTGTAGGGTGTGTAGAACCTGTTGAATATGCTGCAAGTGTTCGACCCAAGTCTTGTTGTAAATTAGAATGTCATCCAGATACACCACTACAAAAGTATTGGTAAATGGTCGCAGGATATCATCCATCATCCTCATGAAAGTGGCTGGAGCATTTGTCAAACCAAAGGGCATGACCAACCATTCAAAAAGTCCTTCCTTTGACTTGAAGGCAGTCTTCCATACATCTGTCTATTCTATCAGGACTTGGTGGTATCCAGACTTTAGATCAATGTTACTGAAGTATTTGGCCCCCATGAGCTGATCAAGGAGGTCATCAATTTAGGGAATTAGGTACCGGTTTCTGACAGTGATTTTATTCAGAGCCCAGTAATCAATACAGATTCGTCAGGTTCCAACTTTTTTCTGTACCAGCATGATCGGGCTCTCGCAAGGTGATGAGATGGGGTGGATGTGCCCATTGTGGAGAAACTTTTGGATCTGTCTCTTGATCTCCTCATTCTCTAACAAAGAGGGATGATAGAATGGCCCATTGGGAAGTGGTGCATCGGGGGTTAGATCAATGGGGTGCTTGACCTGGTAGTGCAAAGTTACCTCTGTAGGTGAGGAGAAGATATCCAAGTATTCTTCCATGACCTTATCTACTTGCTTCTGCTATGTGGAGAGTTTGGCCACAGAGACCCCGGATGTGGCTGCGATCTTTTGCTTATTCTGAGAGCAAATTACAAAGAAGACAAACTTCCCCATTTGAGAGATGACCTCCCTGCATTTCTTAGCAGAGATCAAGGAAATAACACTAGGTGGGACTAACTTGGGTATCCTGTACAATTTGCCGTTCAAAGTAATAATAACACTATGAGGCCTAGACTCATATACAACATGACATTTCCATAAATAAGGTTGGCCCAAAAGAAAATCACAAACTTCAAGAGGAGAAACATCACACAGTACCTCATCTTTGAAGGGCTTGATGCCGTATGACAGTCGGCACTGTTGGCTGATGCAGAGATCACTTCCTTGGCAGAGCCATCCAATGGTGTAGGGTTGTGGGTGTGGCGTTGTTGGCAGGGCCAATCGCTTGATGACCTTTGTTGAGACAAGGTTCTTCTGGATACCACTGTCAATGATGAAGTGCAACGGGGTTCCTTTTACCCACATCTGTGAATGGAAGAGGCACTCTCCTTCTTCTGGCTCGTCTGGTTCACCAGGCTAGAGCTTGGTGGTAGAAACAGTGGCACTGGGTTCTACGTCAATGATCCGTCTTCCCCTTTCTGATTCTATCTCGGAGTCATAATCCACATCTGATTCAGAGGCTTTCACTTTGGCCACCAGTGACTACTTTAAGCGACAGTCGGCAGTGTTATGCCAAGGGATCTTATGGAAGTCGCACCACTTCCTGGTATATTTCTTTGCCTTTCCGGTGTCCTTCTTTGCTTGTGGCTTGTACTGGTTGTCCTAATATTGTCCATATTTTCTCTGTCCTTTGTTCGGTGGGTTGGGGCCACCCTTTCTTGGCTTTTTTTGTGAGGGCTTCCCAGGCCCAAATTGTTGCGTCTTTTGTTTGAGCTTCTGCTCGATTTTGACAACATATCGGTAGGCTGTGCCCAAGGATGAGTTGTCCAGAAATTCCATTTCGGTATGGATGTATCTATGCAGAGCATCGCGATACTTGAGACCTAGATGTCACTTCTTGCATATACGAATCAAAACAATCCTCCCACTGCACACACAAGCAAATTTAGTAATCACTACCCAGTGGTCAATTTATCATTGTCAAAAGAAATATTTGTTGCATGAAATGTCAATGTCCATACAGCCTATCAAGCATAGTCGAGCGTGTCTCTTCCTTGAGCCTTCTCTACATCTCGATACATTTCATTTATGGTGTCATAAAGTATCATGTACACTCCTTTCATATATTATGGAAGGCAATCTGTCGTGGACGGATCCCATCTAGTCATTATACAGACAAATATTGGTCAAGTCAATTAGCAGATAAGCACACAGATATTCTTCAAAAATTCTTTGGATTGATCAACACCACCTCTCAATTGTTGTTGTGAAGAGTTCGAGCTCATCAACTGTTCCAAAGACGTCGTACATATCATCGAGAATCATGATAACATGACTCGCTTTTGCAAAGGCGAGTCTGAATGCAGAATGGTGAGGCTCAAACATGATGAAAGAAGCCCAAGTGTAGTATTCCACATGACGATGTCGAGTGAAGGTCATATGAGGTGAACCTGAATCTTTCTACCATCTACACATACAAATTTAATGGAATTTACTTTATTTTACTACTAAAATTGACTTCAGGAAGATAGTCAATGAAATGCACGACATCACCTCAAGAGACAGTCTAACTCTCCATTTTGTAAGGATTAAAAGATGTTGAACTCTAGTTTTGCAAGTTCTAGAAGTTTCTCTGTCTTTATGTATGATTTCCTGAACACAAAGAAAAGTATCCATTCAAAATACTTATAAATGAAAGAGGAGGTGTCAATGTGACTAAAATACAAAGCTATGAAAGGATGGTACTAGTCGTACGTATTATGAGTGTTTTGTCCAAAGACATTGATGTAATTCCTTGCTTCCAATCATGGCAAATTTGTGTGCCAACCTTGTTCCAAAATGTCGCCTATCTTCAATTTGAAACACTAAAACACATAATGAAACCAACAAAAGTGGTCTATGTGTGAATGAGAAAATATGTAATATTAATAGTGCTCACCTCTCGTGAAAGACTGGAGATCGGTGTCTTTTGCAGAGCTTCTTTCAAATATTTTGTGGAGAAGATTTTAGCCTCTTCCATGACTTTACCACCGGGAAAGGCAATGAGGGAAGCCCGATATAAATAGACAATGCTTCTCATCTCTCCCTCTGTCTAACTAGGAGATCATCCAAACTACCCATTTTGATCATTGAAATGTTTCAAAACATCTGCAATCAAAAGATCTTTTTTTATTAATCTTAGACGACAGTTTGGCCATCATTCTGAAAGAAATTCAATGAATGATTTATTAATAAAATGTGGATATATACCTGCAGAGACCAGGTATCCATGTAGTCGAAGAGTTTGAAGCCCCAAGGTAGTTGAGTTAAGATCAAGAACAACACTTTCTACCCCACATCCAATGCCCTTTTGGTTCCAATAACTACAGGTCAAAAGAATGTGTCATTATAATCCTATGTATTCCTTATGTAAGCATAAATAAATAATTGTGACTGACCTATAAAAATAATCAAGGGCTGATTTAATCTCATTTATGAATTGCCCGTCAATCCCCAAACGTTCAATGCTATCGACCATCTAAAGGTGTTGAATGAGATCATTGAGGGGACTGAATTCTTCGTCTTGCAATGACATTGAATTGAACATCTTCTTTACTTCATCAATCAGTCTGTCGGGAACCGATGGTAGGTATGGAGGTAAGATTCCTTTAATTTGTTTTAATTGTGATGGTATTTATCATTTTTCTAACAAATGTGCTCATAATAAAAAGAGAAATTATGAAGGTTACTCAAAAGGCCAACAAACATATAAAGGAAAAAGAACTACAAAGAAAGTTTTCAAGAAAAGCTTATGCACCAAAGAAGACATCTTATCATCAGATGAAGATGAAGTCAATGACAATGAGACAAGAAGAGTTCTATTCATGGCAATAGAAGACTCAGATAAAGAAGACTCTGAAGAAGAATATGAAGAAGCTTAAGAAGAATATGAAGAAGTCGAAGAAGGAATTGAAGAGGCAGAAGTTGACTACCGAGAAGAATTGATGTGTTCCATAGAAGTTATCAGAAGAGAAAAGAAGAAAAACAAGAAACTACAAGCGGAACTAGACAAGAAAAAATATACTCAAGAACTAGAACAAATGATCACAAATTTGAAGGTTCAAATAGAAGAAGATAAAATAATTGAAGAAGCACTCAAAGCACAGCTAGAAGAAAAGGATAGGAACATTGGAAATTTGGAAGCAGAGATTGTCACATTAAGAAAGGATATTCAAAAGAAAAATATGCAGAATAGCTCAAAAGTTTTGGATGACATTATCAACAGTAAAAAATATCATCTTGACAAGTCTGGACTTCGATACAATCAAACAAAAAAGATATCAAGATCGAAAACAACAGAGCAAGAAACATATCCAAAAATCTATGCAAAAACAATCAAAGGGGATAGGAAGATATACAAGGAAGATTACAGGGACACTCCTCCACCGAGAAGATTCATATTTCAGAATAAACAACAGACAGATAGGACTCAAGAAGAAGAAGGATTCATAAGAGCACCTACTTTCAGAAGATATTCAACTCCCGGGTATCAAACTATATTTTTTGGTTTATTTTATGCATGTAATAATTTTGGACATAAAGTTGTGAATTGCAAAGCTAACAATAGGAACATAAACAACTTTGAAAGTCATACACAAAAGGGTTATCCAAGAAGGCCTAGTGAAACACAAAGAAGAAGTTACAACATGTTTGAATCTTTGAGCACTGAAGTGGAATGTTACAAATGTAACAACTTTGGACACATGGCCAAATATTGCAGAATGACAGGCCCTCCTAGAAAACCACAACAGAATAACAACAGTCACAGACAGGAACCTCAGAAAAGGACATGGATAAGAAAGCAAAATCAGTATAGCAATGAAGAATGCACACTCGCTCTACAAGCTAAGTAGAAGAAACATTGTTGGTATGTTGACAATGGTTGTTCAAAACACATGACAGGTGACAGAGACAGGTTGTTGGAAGATTGGTTGTTGTCATTGATGTCAACCCTAGTCATTGGTTTTGGACCGCAAGATTGATGAAGGTATTTGGACATGAAGGACAATGCACATGCAGATACAACACCCATGGATGGATAATATACATCATTTTTTTTCTGGTGGTATGTGGCAGGTCATGTCGATCCTCATGGTTGAGGATAAATGAATTTTTGAAGATGACAAAGTGAATTGAAGAAGGAAATACAGGTCGACCCTGAAGACAATTAAATAAAATAATTACAAAATAAGAAAGTGTTAGGTCAGCCCTAATGTTAAAATAAAGTGACATAAATGGTATAAATACATATCATTATACATTCATTTTATATATAATTCAAATTTCAGAGGAAATCATAAGTAAAGAAGGCCGGATTTCAAGGGAGGATGACATCTTTTGGTGATGTGTTCTAAGGTATGTTATTTACAGGTCATCTTACCATTTTTGATATAACTTTTTTTCTAGAATGATTTAGATGGTGAAATTGATAAGGTATTGAGAAGACATATCAAGGTAACTTTGGTAAAACAATTATCTCTTGATGCACTACAATTTTGGAGATACACTCTTGATATTGGATGATTGTATCTTCCTCTTGGAGGTTTATCCCTCCCTTTATATTTGAAAGTTGTAGGTACCTTTGGAAGTCATTACTTCCCTTGAACAATAACTATTGATTATTTCTCATATATTGTGCATGGTTTATTGTGGTGTAACGATGTAACTATTATACTATTGTTCATTTCTCATTGGATATAATTGAATGGTTTAAGTATAAGTTGAAAAAAAAATTAAATTTTACTTGATACTGATTCACCCCCTCTTAGTATCAACAATTGGTATCAAAGCAGGTTGCCTTGAGAACAATTTAACCACAGGAAGGAAAATCCTAAGCAGAGATGGATGGCCATGAGCACATTTCAAATGGGATTCAAATATTTGATGGAAGAAATTGTGCATACTGGAGTGATAGAGTGAAAACTTACTTAACAATGTTGGGAGTAGACATTTGGTACTCCGTTGTAAATGGATATGTAACCCCAAATAATGCTCCAACCGATCCAAATGAGAAGAAGCTTATGAGTTGTAATTCAAAATCCATACATGTTATTCTAGTAGCATTGGAACCAACCATTGCTAGCAAAGTGATGGGTTGCAACACTGCTAAAGAGATATGGGACAAACTAAAGAGTACCTAAGAAGGTGATCCAAAATTTAAGCAGGTCAAGCTTCAATGACATAGAGAAGAATTTCAAAATTTGAAGATGAATGAAAATGAAGATATTGCAACCTATTTTCTTAGAGTTGATGAAGTTGTTAATGCTATCAGAGGATTAAGTGAAGAGCTCAATGAATCCTTGATTGTACAAAAAATGTCGAGATCACTTCTCTTGAAGTATGATGCTAAGGTCTCTTCCATTGAAGAAACTAGGGACTTGACCAAAATGACAATGAATGAATTACATGGGTCTCTTATAGCATATGAAATGAGAACAGGTACAGAAAGTGACCAGCCAAACAATGAAGCAACCTTTAAATCCATAAATAAGACAAAAGACAAGGATAATGACCTTGATGAAGAAATAGAAAAATTCGTAAGAAGGTTCCAGAAGGGAAGTGGAAGATACAAAGGTAAGTCTCCTCTCAAATTCTTTAACCATGGTAGAATAGGACATATTGTTGAAAACTGCTACTATAAAAAGAGAAGTCTCAACAATAAAAAGAGCTTCTACTCCAAGGGTGATGACATCTCCTCAGATGGGAGTGATGAAGAAGATAATGATGGAGGAGAATTCATCTTCATAACCCAAGAAACCTAGGATGATGATCAAAAGAATTCTAAAGAAGAAGAAATCATTTCTGAAGAATATTCATATGAAGAAACCAACCTTGATTCCTTTTCAGGATACAAAGACAATGCAGAGAGTGAACAAGAAGATGAGAATCTTGAAACGTTGAAGTATGTTGAAACTGAAAATAGAAATCTTAGAAACACAAAAATAATACTAAAAGGTGAATTGAGTAGTTGTGAAGAAGAGAATTACAAGCTTGAAAAGACCATTGATAGCCTGAAGGAACAATTAGAAGATTATGAGAAATTGAAAGAATAATTGGATCACACAAAAGGGGAGCTACTATTGACAATAGAGAAGTTGAAGAAGTTCGAAAAAAGCACTGAAAAATTAGATGAAATCCTTAGTAGTCAAAGATCTCCAAACGAAAAGACAAGACTAGGATACAATGACAGTTTGAAGACAACAAAACAAGAGAAGGAAGATGAAAATGATGAAACCAACACTCTAGAACAAGTTGAACAACAAGAAAGAAGACTAGAATTTAGAAGGAATGAGACATGAAGAAGATCCTCTCCCATCATGTATGAAAGAAATCATTATGAAGGAAGCTACAGAAGAATAGATCGTGAACCCAGATGGACCACACCACAAAGAAGATCACTTACTCCCAGGTATCAAAATTTCTTTCTTGGACATCTTTATACTTGTGGAAATTTTTGACACAAGGCAATCAATTGTAGAATCAATGAAAGGCATAATTATGCAAGCTACATGAATGGTGAAAATAGTAGATATGGAAATGTTCGTAGACCTATCAACAAAAATTATAATCCATTTGACCCATTAATGGATCAAAATATTGTATGTTACAAGTGCAATAATCTTGGTCACAAAGCACGAGATTGCAAAGAGATGAAGGAAGATAATCGTATGCCAAATGTCTGTATACCAACTACAACATGGAAAAGGAAGTAAATTCCACAAAATGAAAACTGTCAAATAACATTGGTTGCTAAAGAATGCAAAGAATAAGATGAATGGTTCATAGGCAGTGGGTGTTCATCTCATATGACCAGAGATCAAAGAAAATTTGTCAGCTTGAAGAAAAAGGGTGGAAATGTTGCATTTGGAGATGACTCATCTACTAAAATACTTGGAAAAGGAACTGTAAAACTTGGAAGTGAAAATGTAAAATCAAGAAAAGTCCAATTGGTTGAACATCTGAAGCATAATATCCTCAATGTCAACAAAATATGTGATCAAGGATACACTCTTACGTTTGACTCCCAAAAATGTAAAATCAGAGAAAATAACTCAGGAAGATTGGTTGCAACTACAACAAGAAGACCGAACAACATATACATCCTATACATGAAGAAGAGAGAGAAGATAGAAGCCACACAAAATGATTCCAAGGAAGAAAAAGTCCCAAAGACCAAAAATAAAGATGAAGTATTATTGAGTGTCACATGTTTAGGGGGAGCAACCCCAAAGAAGAGAGTTACCTTTTTCCATTAAACTCAAGGGGAGAAGCCCTACCCTTTTCCATTATTGTAAAAGGGGGAGAGAAATTGGGATCATGGTGATAGGGGGAGAATGATTGTTGCCATCAATGACAAAGGGTGAGATTGTTGGAAGATTGGTTGTTTTCATTGATGTCAACCATAGTCATTGGTTTTGGACCCTAAGATTTATGAAGGTATTTGGACATGAAGGAAAATGCACATGTAGATACATCACCCATGGATGGATAGTATACATCATTTTGTTTCCAATGGTATGTGGCACGTCATGTGGATCTTCATGGTTGAGGAGAAATGAATTTTTGAAAATGACAAAGTGAATTGAAGAAGGAAATACAGGTCGGCCCTGAAGACAATTAAAGAAAATAATTACAAAATAAGAAAGTGTCAGGTTGGCCCTAATGTTAAAATAAAGTGACATAAATGGTATAAATACATATAATTATACATTCATTTTATATATAATTCGAATTTAAGAGGAAATCAGAAGTAAAGAAAGTCAGATTTCAAGGGAGGATAAAGTCTTTTGGTGATGTGTTCTAAGGCATGTTATTTATAGACCATCTTACCATTTTCGCTATAACTTTATTTATAGAACGATTCAGATGGTGAAATTGATATGGTATTGAGAAGACATATCAAGGTTCCTTTGGTAAAAAATTCATCTCTTATGTGCTGTAATTTTGGAGATACACTCTGTGGAAGATAGGGTTTTTGACTAGTCCCGAAGCTAGTCAATAAACATGTGTTCTAGGTAAAACAGTCATAACTTCTTCATAGATAATGCAAATAAATTGAGACCAATTTCATTGGAAATAGTACGGACTGTATTTTTGTGTGTGTTAGTTTTAGAATCTAATGTTAAATATTGAGCGAGGGTCATTCTGTACAATTTATCTCTCCTGAATAAACCATAATTGAATCAAGGTCTACCATTCTCTTTATAACATCTTTTTGGGGAGGATTCAAGGAGTGAAACTTGGAGAATTTTTAGAGAATACATTGAGTAATATTTTCTACAGAATCAGAGTATTCCAAGAATTGAAGAATTGCATAAGTTTAAGAAGTCTCAGGAAGCATTATCAGGTTCTATGTGATGGTTGTGATGATTTAATGTAAAGTTTCATTATTTATCATATATTATTGGGTGGAAGGAAGGGGCAAGGATGGAGAGGTCAACCCTCTCTTGATATTGGAGGATTGTATCTTCCTCTTGGAGGTTTATCCCTCCCTTTATATTTGGAAGCTGTAGCTACCTTTGGAAGTTATTACTTCCCTTGAACAATAACTATTGATTATTTCTCATATATTGTGCAAGGTGTATTGGTGTAGCTCTTATACTATTGTTCATTTCTCATTGGATATAATTGAATGGTTTAAGTATAAGTTGAAAAAGTTTTAAAATTTTACTTGATACTGATTCACCCCCCTCTCAGTATCAACACGGGTTTCTTACATTACGAAAGGAAAGAGATGGATCAGTCTCCTTTGGAAATGATGATTCAACTAAAATCATTGGAAAAGGAACAGTCAGAATTGGGAACAAGAATACAAAGGCATAAAATGTTCTACTAGTAGAAGATATAAAACATAATCTTCTAAGTGTGATACCAAGGTCATAAAGTTACTTTCGACTCACAAAAGTGTGAGATAAGAAAAGAAGGTTCAAGAGAATTGATTTCTACAGCTACAAGAACTTCAAGCAACATATATGTGTTAAGTGAAATTGGAAATGAAAAGTCTTCTCTAGGAAAGGAAGATGAAAGTTGGATATGGAACAAAAGAATGGGTCACATACATTTTGATAACCTTTTCAAAGTCAGCAAAAGAAAAGCAGACAAATAAATGTCCCAAATCACAAAACCAACCAACACTTTATGCAAGAATTGTCAACAAGGAAAGAAAACAAAGACCAGGTTCAAACCAAAGGAATATTCAACAAGACCATTGGAAATTGTGCACACTGATCTAGTTGGACCAACTACAACAAAGGGTTTAAAAGGTGAGAATTACTTTACGTTATTATTTGATGATTATACAAGAATGACTGCAGTTTTCTTTCTCAAGAATAAGTCAGAAGCTTTTGAAAACTTTAAGATCTACAAGGAAATGGTTGAAAATGAAATGGATTCAAAAATCAAATGCTTGAGATCTGATAATGGAGGAGAGTTCACTTCAAAGGAATTTATGGACTACTGCAACAGTCATGGAATAAAAATGAAATTATCCATTGCTAGGACACCTCAACATAATGGAGTTATTGAAAGAAAGAACAAGACAATATAGGAAATGGATCGAACAATGCTAATGGATTCCAAATTGACAGATATATTTTGGACACAGGCAGTGTATACAACAATTCACATTCAAAACATAGTAATTCTCAGAAACAACACTGACAAAACTCCCTATGAGCTATGGAAACGAACACCAGCAAATGTGAAGCAGTTCAGAGTTTTTGGAAGCAAATTCTACATCAAAAGAGAAGATGGAATAATGGGAAAGTTTGATTCTCGTTTCGATAAAGGATTACTTGTTGGTTACTCAATTACAAGAAAAGCATACAAGTGTTACAATTTGAGATTGAACAAAGTTGTGGAAAGCATCAACGTAACATCTAATGAAACAGGTAGACCAGAGTCAAAGGAAGAAGAAAATAAATCAATGGAACAACCTTTCGAAGAAGAAGCAGAATATGAAAAAGAAGTAGAAGAGGAAGATGAACAAGTGTATTAGATGGACATAAAATCCACTTTTTTGAATGGGGAACATGAAGAAGAAGTCTACATTGAACAACCAGAAGGAAAACAGTTGTCATAAAACGCAAATTAAGTGTGTAAATTAAAGAAGGCCTTGTATGGTCTAAAACGGGCTCCTAGAGCATGGTACTCTAGAATGGATAAGTATCTATAGTAGGCAGGGTTCAAAAAAAGAAGTGAAGACAACAACATCTACATCAAGGTAAGTCAAGGTAATATTTCATTAATCGAAGTTTATGTTGATGATATTATTTTTGGTAGTGATGATGAAAGGTTAAGCCAGAAATTTGCAAAGGATTTGCAGAATGAATTTGAAATGTCTTTACTTGGAGAACTATCCTTCTTTCTGGGACTTCATATACGTCAAAGAAACCAAGAAATTTTTATTTCTCAAACCAAGTATATCAGAAAAATGATAAAGAGGTTCGGAATGGAAGATTGCAAACCAGTTATCACTCCCATGCAAACCAGTTGCAAGTTAAGAAAAGATGATGATTTAAAGTCTACATATCAGAGGAAATACAAGTCAACGATTGGCAACCTACTATTTGTGACAACATCCAGACCAGATGTAATGCAGGAAGTTAGACAGGTGCCACAATTTAAAGCAGTACCAAAGGAATCACATGTATGAGCAGTGAAGAGGATTTTCAGATATCTCAAAGGAACATAAGAGTTAGGATTATGGTATCCAAAAGGAAAGGATATATCACTTATTGCCTACAAAGATGTAGATTGGGCAAGTTGTATTGATGACCGATGAAGCACCAATGGAGAAATGTTCTACTTGGGTGAGTGTTTAGTATCATGGCTAAGGAAGAAAAAGGTGAGTGTTTAGTATCATGGCTAAGGAAGAAAAAGGTGAGTGTTTAGTATCATGGCTAAGCAAGAAACAATCATTAGTATCTTAATCTATAGCCAATGCAGAGTATATTGCAACAACATCATGTTGTAAACATGTTCTTTGGATGAAACAAACTCTGACAGATATATAGGTTTAGTATGATGAGCCCATTCCAATCTATTGTGATAATACAAGTGCCATCAGTATCTCAAAGAACCCGGTGATGCACTCCAAGACAAAGCACATTCCAATCAAGTATCACTTTCTACGGGAGCAGGTTGCAGAAAAGAACATCAGAGTTGAGTATGTGGGCACAAAAGAAAAAGTGGAAGACATATTTACAAAACCACTTCCACGGTAATCCTTTGAGTATCTTTGCCAAAGACACAGAGTTATTTCTACTCCAAAATGAATTCTTTTGAATGCTTATCTTATATGTCTTATATGTACACGAGGAAGCACCGTAAAGAGGACAATTCAGTCAGGGGGAGCAGCCCCGGATGGAAAGATACATTTGCCATTGATGACAAAGGGGGAGAGATTCATCAGATGCAGAGGAAAAAGGCATGGTTCTAGGGGGAGAAATGGTCACATAGATGCAGATGACAGAGGCATGTTTCCAGGGGGAGCATGAGTGATATGACTTTAGTATTGCATGACATAATTTCAGTTTTGCATCAGAGTTTTTCCATCAATGCCAAAGGGGGATATTGTTGATTAAGGTTGGTTTTCATTGATGTCAACCCTTGAAGAAAGCCCAATAGCACAAGGGATGAACTCCAAAGTGGTCCCCTTATGGTGAAAGCCTTCACGGGAAGATGCTTTGCGGATTGACTTCTCTTAGAAGTATGGTTAGAGAACAATGATTATTTGTGAAATAATGAGATGAAGGTCAATGAATTTGTCATTGAAACTATCCTATATGGATAGTTCTTGTCATGCCATTTCCGGTGGTATGTGGAACATCACATAACTCCTCACGGTTAGAGAGTTATGACCATAAGAAGTTGGAGAACCTAGGTTTGGGTAATGGACCCAAGTTTGTTTGATGGATAATGGTATGAGTTTTGATATATTTGCAGGTAATAATATTCTATATGGATAGTAAATGTCATTCAATTTCTGGTGGTATGTGGAACGTCACATAACTCCTCACGATTTGACAAGTATGGCCTTACAAAGTTGGAGGACCCTCATATGTCATCTAGAAGCCACATAAGGTCAAAGTAGTCAAAGTGGTTTAAGAGATTTTAGAAGGTAAATAATAAAGTGAAGTGATGAGTGTACTATAATTCAAAGTGAATACAAAATAAATTATTTAAATAATAAATTTAATGGAGAAATTAGAAGTGGGTTAACCCTAAAATAAGAAAAGTGGGCAAAGTGACCTAGAATATGTTTTTAAGAAAGCTACTTGGAGAGTATAAATAAGAGGCAAGGCTCTCTAATTTTAGATCACACTTGAGCATATTGAATATCTATAGGTTTCTGAGGTAACCAAAGGATATCTAAGCCGAATTTCAGAAGGAAGGTGAAGAAAAAAAGGTCGGAATTCAAGGGAGATCTTCCAGAGAATAAGTCTTTGCTCCATCCTAATGAAGAAGACTTGATGTTGAGCCTAGCCCCAAAGGCCCCTGGTGCTATTTCTTCTTACTCTTCTCAACTGGATATTTGGGAAATCCGTATGGACCCTCTTAACTTTTCAAATTGGAGGAAGGCGCTTCATTAACACGCTCTATTTTTTTATGGAGCTTCTAAAGGGAATCCAGGGGCGGCAGGAGGGGGTGGGGTTCTCCTAAGCCCAGATGAAACAACTGAATTTACTCTCTCTTTGGGAATTGGAGATCACACCAACAATATCGTTGAAGCTCTCGCACTTTGGCAAGGAATCTATCAAGTTTTGGCTATGAAAGTTAAATAGGTTATTGTTTTTGGAGACTCCTGTGTGAACATCCAAGCTTTAAACACCCATTCCCTCCCCCACAACATGAGGCTCTGACAACTAATCTGAAAAATCATGATTTTACTCCCTGCCTTTCACAAAATCAAATTCTTTCACATTTTGCGGGATATGAATGGAGAAGGAGATAAAGCAGCTAACAAGGCAACCCAACTGAGCAAAGGGACCTTGTGTATCAATGGAAATACCCAAAGTTTTAATATCCCCTAGCATTGTTGGCTTATTAGAAAGATGTTTTCCTCAGAAGTCAAGGGATCGTACATGTATGGATAAATCGCAAGGCAGGGACGATAAGATGACCTTGGAACTAACTATGTTGATCTAGCAAATAGGACCAGAAATAAATACCTTCTTTGTCATTTTAAATATGTTTCTACAAACAAGGAAAGAAATTAATGATGTACACATGCCACTAGTTACCACTGCTTTTTAATAGAATCCATAACTTTTTCTGTTAAAAAAAAATCATCATAATCAATCAACTAATTGTTGTAATGTGTCATAAAAAAAAGCATTAACTTGAATATACAACATGTATACTAGAATTGTCAAAAAAAAAAGCATTAACTTGAATATACAACATGTATACTAGAATTGTCTTTGTACACTTTCATCAGATACGGTTGAGCTCATGCTCATGGAAGGCATGGCAGATTTACCTCACGTAGACATTCCAAGAGTTGGGATTGTTGTACAAAAAGTTCCAATAGTTGGGATTGTTCTACAGAAAGGCTTAAGCTTTTCAGTATAACTGATCAACGATTTGGAGGCCAACGGGACGATAGATAACATATCCATTCCTGCTCGCTATAATATGATAGGTTTTGTCCTATGGGAGAATTCGAATTAACGAACTAAAATCCATATGGTAGAACCCAGTCACTTCCATTCCGTTTATATAGAGCTTTACACCCAGGCAGGATACTCAACTTTTGTTGTTTTTCTCCAAAATGTTCGATCACCTAATCAGTTGCTCAAGCATCACCTAATCATGTAGAGCAAGATCAAATTATATGCTTTTGAAATTGCATTCATATTATTGGCGAAATGAAAGGTTGGTGTATCACCTACGTACACCAATTATATGCTTTTAAAATAATGAGATCACTGAATCAGCTGCTCAAGCATCACCTAATCATGTAGAGCAAGATCAAATTATATGCTTTTGAAATTGCATTCATATTATTGGTGAAATTGCGTTCATATTATTGGTGAAATGAAAGAAAAATTTGACAGTTGCCATTTCTGGGTGAAAACACTTTATCACATGTACGAGACTATCGCGTAAGACACCGAGAAAATAAACAAATAATACTAATGTGATGTTTTTCAGACATTAAGAAAATATATATCAATATTAATATTATGGTTTTTTAATATTAAAATTAAATATTTTCTTGGATTTCAAATAGTCAGTTTCTTTTTTTTCTAAATTTAATCCAGGATGCGAAGATGTTCAAGAAAGTATCAATTCAATTATTAAGTCGAGTACAAGGTGTTTCAATTATTGGTGAAATGAAAGGTTGGTGTTTCAATTATTGGTGAAATGAAAGGTTTGTGTTTCAATTATTAAGATGTTCATATTATTGATGAAATGAAAGGTTGGTGTATCCCCTACGTACACCAATTATATGATTTTCAAATTGCATTACATGTACATGAAATTGTTGGAAGAAAAAATGACAATTGTCATTTACTGGTGAAATTGTGGAATAGAAAAATTTGACAGTTGCCATTTCTAGGTGAAAACACTTTATCACATGTATGAGACTGGCGTAAGACACCGAGAAAATAAACAAATAATACTAATGTGATGTTTTTCGGACATTAAGAAAATATATATCAATATTAATATTATGGTTTTTTAATATTAAAATTAAATATTTTCTTGGATTTCAAATAGTTAGTTTCTTTTTTTTCTAAATTTAATCCATGATGCGAATATGTTCAAGAAATAATCAATTCAATTATTAAGTCAAGTACAGGGTGTTTCAAGTACTTAGGGTATCCTTTAAAACCTAATGAGTATGGAAAAACCAATGAAGTCAAACCAAAATAAATAATTGGTGAAATAAGTAGTTATCTAGTGGTGGAAGATTGACTTTAGTACAATCACTTCTATAGGTTATTTTTCACATATTTTGTTTTTCTCACACATACTTTAGCATATATTCTAAAAGGGGTTCTTGATAATAATGGGATAAATGTTTTTAGGTTTTATGGTGGGGTTTAAGTTGGAGAGATTATTCAAGGTACTTTTACAATGAATTTTATTATAGTGTAAGAAGATGAAAGGTAGGAAATTGAATTAGCTTTTGGAATATAAAACTTTTATTCATAGAAATTGTGAATAACTATGTCAAATTTAATTTTTTTATAATAGTGGTATCTTATTTTTCCAACAAAATATAAGGTATATGTGTTTCTTGTCCCTTGTATTTTTTTAGAAATTTATAATGTTAATTTTATATATTTTTTAAATTATCATAGTCAACATATCCATCGAATTACAATGTTTTTGTTGTGCATGCTAAGAGGGTCTTAACATGATGAAAACCATTTCTTTGTTTTTTAGATTGTAGATATCGGTCTCCTCTAGTGTGACATATAACTCATTCGAGAAATGGTTAACCTACAAAACATTATAGCATAAATAAGAGAGGTATATATTTTATGATTTTAATATATATGTCAACACAAAAATAGATTAAAAATAGTAAACATTATTAATTAAAAAAAAAATTATTAGGTTTTTGGATGTCTAGCGTTTTTTACATTCCTGTTTATTGTAAAAAGGCCTTCAGAGCCTCATTGTAATCATATTCTTGCGAATGAGCGCAGTTGACACATCTCTTCTCAAAGATAAGTCACCACCATTCCAGCAAGCTTGTTTTCCACTGCATTTTACAGTTTCGGCTTATTTCCTTATTGAATAGAAAACCAGTTTTATTGTATCTCTATTATTATGTGTTAAGCATCTTTTAATAATCTGTATTCATTTTGTTATGCTCATAAAATCTGGATCATAGGACTGAAGATAGATGCCTTCTTTGTCATTTTAAATTTATTTCTACAAACAAGGAAAGAAATTCATGATGTACCTTTACCAATAGTTACCATTTTTTTTAATACAATCCATACATGTTTCTGTTAAAAAAAATCATCCTAATCAATCAACTAATTGTTGTAATGTGTCACAAGGGGAAAGAATTAGCTTGAGTATACAACATGTATACTAGAATTATCAAAACAAAATCATAGCAACTCTCCAAAATAGAGTGTGTGTGGTTGGTAAACTAACGCAAAATAATGAAAAGAAAATCATCAAAATATATTTATATGTACTCTTGCTTCAAGTAAATGCATTTTGGTAGTAATAGAAAACTATAATTAAATATTTAAAAAATAAATTAAAATTGTTGTGAAAATATATGCTTTKGTTTTTTATATGAGTATTATCTACCACACWTTTAGAACAATTTGTATTGATATTGTGAGACTTGACATAATGATATTTAATCTTATATCTTTATAACAATATTTAATCTTCTATGTTTATTAAAATTAAAGATAAYAATTTGAATRACAATTATATTATTAATAAAAARAAGTTGAAATGTTAYAYATTTTTTTATAMRTATTAATTTGGTTGAAACAAATTATTTTCTCATATTTTGAATATTTAAAAGAGAAAATGAAAAGAGAAAAATCTCCATAATGAATATCCTCATTGCACTAATCCAAGAACACCATGAAACTAACACACTTAAACAAAGTACCAACTTCTTGTAGATTTGAGATGTGGTTAGAAAGGCACGGGTTCCGGGAGGTTTCTTATCACAAAACTCTTTATTTCAATGTTGGAAATGTTGTAGCCATCTCGGTATTTGTACCCATGATGGAAAAATCTGTTGAAATCAAAAGTAGGTTTCTTGCAACACATGGGAACATTGTCATCTGGTTTCAGAAGATCCCAATTTAATTCTTTAATTACGTCACTGATCATGGCGTTGATATTATTGAGAGCATCTTCCTCTATTGTTCCAGGATTGTCTTTCATGTAACAAGATATACACGAAGCTTCTTCTCCATGGGCCTTGTTGTCTTGGATTCACCATGCCAATATCATCATCCCATTTAAAGTTTAAAGATCAATGGCAATATGGAATACAAATGTCTTGCAATTGATTTTGACAGGGAGTACCTTTTAGCACAGCATATCACCCTGTAATCGAAGGACATGGTTGGCCCTTAACCAAGTTGTGGGAGATACTTGGTCATATTTGACCGTTTTGGGCTTTCGACGCCCTATCGAAGGAAGTGCTCAAGATGAAGTAGAGATCACGGGATCTCGGTCCACTTTTGGGCCCCTTTTTAGGGTTTGGGTTAATGTAATGGGAAAGAGATGTTGGCCCGTGGGTTTACCCACACTTAGGCCCAGTTTTGTATGTATAAATAGATTTCTAGGCAAGGTATAAGAGAGTCGATGGCTTAGTGCTAGTAATTAGATCTGTGTAATTGAATGTGGATTGTAAATTCTCTATGCATGATTGTAAGAGACTTGGAGAGCTAAGTGCAATTTGTTGTAGGAGGTTGTGAAAGGCTTTGTGTTGAAGTGCAAGGAAGAAGGATCTAGCGAGCTGCGCAGATCTTCTGTCCTGTGCGGAGTAAGGATTGTTGAGGCTCTGTGTTGTAACTGCATGACCAAGATAATAAAGAAGAAGAGTTTGTGGACGTAGCCCCAGGGTGGGGGTGAACCACATAAATCTGTGTGTGATGCTTTGTGCTTTGATTCAATATGTTTACTTCTTCTTCTGCTAAGTGCTTTGATATTTGTAGGAATATCTACTTATGCTTTGTGCTCCTAAATGTGTATGAATGTTAGATATGATGTGTATGAAGATGCTTAGTTTTGATCTACTGGATTTGATCTAGCTTATTGTTGCTAAGTGCTTGAATACTATAGATTAGTGTGAATGCTACGAAGCTCTGTCTTATAAGTGTAGTGGTTATTGAATGTATCTTGAGGAACTAACGGTGTTAAGGGTTCTAGCAAGCTGTATAATCATAGATCTGTGTCCCAGCTAAGGTTGTAGACACCTGAGTCTTGCAACCACCCCTGCCTCTACCTTGGGTGAGACTTCATCTGCTTCGTAGGTGTTGCCGAAAGGGCCGGTAGTTAGAGATTTGATGGTGCACTCTTGTAGCGTTGAACCCTGGGTCTACCCCTGTGCCAACAAATGGTTCTGTTGTCGTGACCAGAACTATGATTGTTGGAAACTGAGAAATAAAATCTTTGTGCAAATATTCGATCTAGAAACCGTGAAAACTCTATGCATAGATCTGTTTCCCTAGTACGCAGTGTTCTACTTAACCTGTGAAGCTTTGTGCCAAGAAAGAAAGGTCAGATCTGCAGAAAAGAGGTAAGATCTGTAAGCTTTGTTCTCTGATAAAGGTAAGAATAGTCAAAAGTTTTTATATCTAGAAGCTTTGTGCTCTACAAAATTAAAATAAGTGAAATTGTTTTGAGTATGGATCTAGGTATGTTTGATAGATTATGTCCTAGCTTGGAAACTAGGGCTCTGATAGATGATAGAAAGTTTGATATGAATAGATCTGATAGATATGTTATACCTATGCATAGAAAGAATGTCTGGACTAACAAGCAGATGCAGGATCCTCGAAAGAAATTTTTGCAGGCTAGCTACCATAACCCTAGTGCGCAGTACAAAAGAGGTTGGGGATCATTTAAAAGAAAGAGAGGATTAACCCTTTGTTATAGTTGCAGAAGGCCAAGACATCTTGCTAAGGAATGCCCTAGTGGAAGACCTAGTTGTCTCTATTGCAAAGCTTTGGACCATGAAGTATTAGATTTCCCTAGAATGATTGCTAAAATTGAAGGCATGAATCTGAAAGAAGAAAACCCTAAGGCATATCCAGAAATAAAAGAACCCCAGAGAGAATCAGACAAGATGTTACTACAGATATAAGACACCTTCAATGATCACCGACATGTTAGATTATTAGAGGTCTTTAAAAAGAAACAATGCATCAAGGTAAGAATAGGAGACTTCGACATTGACTGTGTTCTAGATGAGGAAACGCAGGTGAATGTTATGACAGAAAGAACTTTTGAAGCTATAGGGAGTCCTGTTATGACCCCTTCACTGAGTGGAATAGGGTCATTCAGAGGGAAACTAGTGAACCTATGTGGAAGGCTCAATTAGATATCTATGAATGCTAATGGAACTTCAATAGAATAGTATTTTGAGATTATCAAATTTATTGAGGAAAACGCCTTGTTTACTATGTTACTTGGAAATCCTTGGATTGAAAGAGATCAAGCCAGAAAGAAGGAAGAAGAAAAAGTTTTAGAAAAACAGAGACAAGAGTTAAAAGACTTCATGACCATAAGGATTGTGCAGTTGATTGAAGAACAAGAGAACAGATTGAAGCTATATCACACTAGGAACCCAGATGTCAAAATTATCAAAACACTAGAGGACTCATATAAGATTGAAGTTTCTATCTCAAATAAAGACAAGATGTTATACCTGAACCCTAAGAAAGAACCTCAGCAGCACGAAGTAACTATATCCAACGAAAATAAGAGCCAAAACAAGAAAATAACTAATGAGAGGAAGCTCACTGGAAAGAAAGCTAGAAAGTTAAGTAAGAAGAAGGTAAAGATTGAAAAGTTGCAAGAGATTCCAGATAGAACATCGAAGAAAGAAAACTTGTAGAATGGGAGCTTCGTTGAGATATCAGAACAATGACCTATGGCACTTTGCCACAATGAATTGATATATCCGTTGGACCAATATACCCATTTGTCTTCCTCCCTAAATAGATAGAAAAGCATTAAAGGATCATCACTATATTGTTGGACCGCACCATAACGGACAGATCAACGTTAATGGAAGCTTCATGCCCATTGCAAGCAGACCGTTGTCGAATTTCTTATTTAGTTTTTTGCGCCATGCACGAAGAAAACTTTTTCCAACTGAGAATTAGAATCCAGCTGAATAGTAGTTGTATACAGTGGTCATTGTGATCTGGTTGGTCATCCTAGTACAGTATCTGAGATCATTTTGAACCCCGACTAATTTTTCTTTCTGAGCACGTATGTTTGACGAATTTAGTGCAGCCGAAGAATCTACAAGAGAGGTACTTGCTAGCCTCAGAACCGAAAGAGTCAAGTCGGAACGAGGGTTGTCTACAGGTTTACATGCATCATCAACGAGAGGAGTGCAAGCCTCCCCGTCGATTGCTCGAGCAGGAACATCCCCAGCCAGTGCAGAACGCAAAACCAAACATAAAGATGATATGGCCAATGCAAGGTTGGTTCCATCCATCCTACTTGCTTACATACCACCTCCGAGTAGTGCGATCAACAGAGATAGCGTGCCTAGAGACTTTGAGTACACTCTAGTCACTATGTACCTGCCGAAAGGGGTACGCGCAGTCTGCGCAGATCAAGACAAGATTGCAGCATTGAAGTTTAGTGACTTCAACCTAGGGGATATTAAATTCTACAACACACTTACCCCGTAAAATTACCTAACCAGAACCAAGGGAAAAACTCGAAGATCATCCCTCAACAATGGACTTTGAACCTCGCACAGTCCACTCTGTTGAACATCATGAAGATCCCACATTTCATACATCACCAAGAAGTCAATGCCTGTGTTAAGATACTCCCGTCGAGCTACCATGAAGGATACCTATGGTTGAACCACCGCATCACAGTTGAGCCAGCATTGATCAATAGGATCACAGGTCTTAGCATGCAGGGCCTTGATCCCCATGACTACTATCCTGGAAAGACCGCAGACCGCACTCTTTCTCGAAATATCAAAGAAGCTTATAGAAATGTTGAGAAAGGAGTGTAAGGCTACAAGGTAGCCTCTATTTAGAGAGGCACAGTTCACCTTGCATGTCAGCTGATCGCAGGGAAGTTCATTCACAAGAATCGACCCATGCAAGTATCTGTATTTGTAGTTGACCTCGCAGGAAAGTGCACAGAGGAACTACAGATGAACTGGGCGAAGTACCTGGTGAATCAACTAGAGATCAACTACAGAGAAGCCCAGGATCAGGGGCATGAATTCCATTTTAGATGGCTCTTGATACTTATAGCTTTCGTTGCATGGAAGCCACTGGAAGATGAAACCTTCCCGGACCTCGACCTTTTTGAGCCCTTAGCTGTAGAGTAAAGTACCTTATGGTACTTGAATGATATGAGAAAATAATGGAAATCCAATGCCGTATTCCATGCCTACTAAAATCAGTTGAAGCGCGCCATCCAGTCCGAGCCTCAAATACCCCCGAATACCCTGTTCAGGTTCAGGCCCTTAATGAAGTTCAACGTGGACTGCCACTTCATTTACATAACATCACGCACTGATGAGAACAAAGAGTAGTTACAGTCTTATTATAAGCTGGCAGAAGAAGACCTAGAGGAAATCACCAAGGAATGGTTGGCAGACCTCCTTGTTTCAGCAGACCCCACAGAATTGTCTGACATCAACAGCCAAGAAGCTGCGAAGGATACACCTAGGCCCAGTAAGACGAAGAAAACAATGAAGACGAAGAAGGATGAGGAAATACAGGATATAGACAACAGATATGTATGGATTGCATCCATTACACCCGAGCAAGATGGTAATGATGAAGAATTTGAACAGAGGCCAGAAGACGAAGAGGAATCGTCTAAGAAAAGGAAGGTCTCACCTCTGAAACCTTCCTCTCGAAAGAAACCTAGAACCCCTGTAACCAAGATGAAGACCACGCTCACCCCAGATGACTTCAGTTTCCTCCTCACCACTATGAGCAAAGCTATAGAAGAAATAACAAAAATAAGGAAGCCAAGAAAGAGGCAATGTTCAACCGAATTGAGAGAGAGCTCCAAGGAGTGCAGCAGGCACTTTGGTCTAGTCGCATAGTCTCCACTGCACCCCTGCTAGAAGGAACAACATAAGAGGGAGATGAATCAGTTTAACTCTACAAGATTGTTGCCATAGTCGAAGCACGCCTTCGGAAAACATGGGAATAAACCACAAAGGACACCCAAGCCTTAAAGAAAGCACAGGAGGAGATCATCAAGCAGTGCCAAGTTGCGCAACAAGAGAGGGATGCTCTCAAAGAAAAATTGGAAGAAGACATAGCAAAGATCCAAAAAGAAAAGGAGCAGCTGCTCACAAAGAAGATTGGGATCGAAGAAGCAGTCAATAGAGCATTTTTCTCTTTGACCGTCTTAGAGAAGAAATCAAAAGAACCCTTAGAATGCCAAGTGATGAAGCTTGCTGAAGTTATTCAGCAAATTCAACAAAGAGTCATAGAATTAGATCTTCAAACCATACCAAGTACCCTGCAAGAAGAGCGCGACCAATGAGAAATGACTTACTGGTGCACAATAGAAAGGATTAAAGCACTCACTGAGGAATGCAAACAATTAAGTAGCAGAAGTGTGCAGATACATGAGAACCTAACCAAGAATCCTGAATTGCACAAATTGGAGTCGCAGCTCTAGGAGGCAAAGCATGAATCCAAAAAGATACAGGTGCATCTGAAGGCCCTATCACCCATAGAGAAAATGAAACGGTCTTCCAAGTAGTGCATAACATAGTAGCAGATCCATATAATCCAGAGAAAGGTAATGGAATTAACTTAGCAACTTCAACCTTTGCAGGATAAGGCATGTCAGCTATTTATAGAGATCGAGAACCAAGGAACAGAGCTGGAACAGGTCGTGAATTTATCAAAGCAACACCTAGAAGGGCCAATGAATGTCGCACTCATCCAGAAGTTCATCGAGCAAGAAGCAGTTGCAATGCAGCAGGTCAAAGCAGCTCGGGCCAAGCTCGAGGCATTCGAAGAAGAATTGATCAGACCTGAGTGACTCGAGACGAGTCACAGGTGAGTGTTGGGGGCCTGTTGGCCCTTGACCAAGTTGTGGGAGATACTTGGTCATATTTGAATGTTTTGGGGACTTCGACGCCCTATCGAAGGAAGCGTGCAAGACGAAGCAGTGATCACAGAATCGCGGTCCACTTTTGAGCCCCTTTTTAGGGTTTGGGTTAATGTAATGGGAAAGGGATGTCCGTCTGTGGGTTTACCCATGCTTAGGCCCACTTTTGTATGTATAAATAAATGTCTAGTCAAGGTAGAAGAGAATCGATGGCTTAATGATAGTAATTATATATGTGTGATCGGATGTGGATTGCAAATGCTCTATGCATGATTGTAAGAGACTTGCAGAGATAAGTGCAAGTTGTTGTAGGAGGTTGTGAAAGGATTTGTGCTGAAGCGCAAGGAAGAAGGATCTAGCGAGCTATGTAGATCTTCTGTCCTATGCAGAGTGAGGACTATTGAGTCTCTTTGTTTTAACTTCTTAACCGAGATAATAAAGAAGAAGATTTGGTGCATGTAGCCCCAAGGTGGGGGTGAAGCATGTAAATTTGTGTGTGATGCTTTGTGCTTTGATTCAATGTGTTTACTTCTTCTTCTGCTAAGTGCTTTCATATTTGTAGGAAGATATTCTTATGCTTTGTGCTCCTAGATGTGTATGAATGTTAGATATGATGTGTATGAAGATGCTTAGTGTCGATCTACTGGATTTGATCTAGCTTACTATTTTTAAGTGATTGAATACTATAGATTAGTGTGAATGTTGCAAAGCTCTGTCTTATATGCGAAGCGGTTATTGAATGTATCTTGAGGAACTAACAATGCTAAGTGTTCTAGTGAGTTGTATAATCAGAAATTTGTGTCATTGCTAAGGTTGCAGACACCTGAGTCTTGCAACCACCCATGCCTCTACCTCAGGTGAGACTTCATCTGCTTCACAAGTGTTTCCGAAAGGGCCAGTAGTGATCCGAATTTTATGAGAAGAACAAAATGAGTACAGATTATTAACAGGTTCTTAACACAAAATAAAAGAGATACAGTAAAACTGTTTTTCTACTCAGTAACGAAATAAGCTGAAACTATAAAATGCAGTGGAAATAAGCTTGTTGGAATGGTGGCGGCTTATCTCTAAGAAGAGATGTGACGACAGCACGCATTCGCCAGAAGAAGGTTACAATGAGGCTCTGAAGGCATTTTTACAATAAGAAAGAATGCCAAAAACTTACACATCCAAAAACCTAACCCTAGGAGATGAAGCACCAAAAGTCATGTGGGCCCCGTTTGGGTAAGTTAGTACATCAACTTCCTGGGGTCATAACTTTTGCATACGATCTCCGTATTAGGTGTGTGATAGCCCATTGGAAAGGTATCATTTAGGAGATTCATTTTGGGGGCTCAATAATTCCTTTGATTATAATTGAGGAGCTCAGTACCGAAAAACCTTCATTTAGGCCCTCAAAATGGCCCCAGAAGTTAAAACTGCTAAAAATAGTAAATTGCCAAAATTGTCAGAAAACTATTTTGAGCCAGTTGGAAAAGGTGGGTGGCCACCGATATCCATCTGGATAAATACTCCCTCCTTAGGAATAAATGGTATCCATTTCATTCAGGTCCCCCATTAGATGAGGAAATTTCTGCTGAATTTGGCCCGGGGTGAGCCACTTGCCTTGGTGCAGAAGCTGCCCTACTTTGACGACTCGATAAAGCTGGATCCTTTGTTATCAAGTGCCCTTGATCTATTTTTCCACAATCTTATCATTAGATTCCTTTTGTATGTATTTGGGGTTAAGATCTGTTGGTGTCATATGTTCCGCTACTTCTAAGGTGTCCAATAATGGTGGGAAATAAGGGCAAAGGAGATCCACGTTGAACACTAGGTGCAGGCCAAGGAAAGGAGGAATGTTGAGCTCAAAAGAATTATCCCCCATGACCTTGGTGATAGTGTATAGTCCATAACAGAGTAGGAGAAGCTTCTGATGGGGTCTTTTGAGGTGTTCTTTCTGCAAGTGCAACCAAACTTTGTCGCCCACCTAAAACTTATGAGGCACCCGATGTTGATCATGGCGTTGTTTGTACTTATCATTAGACTTCTGTAGGATATCCTAAACCTGTTGGCGGATGTGCTGGATTTGCTCAATGAACCGGGTGGCTTTGTTAGCTTCAGTTGGAGCAGGATATGAGTCAGTCGAGGTGACCGCAAGGGGAAGTGCAATATCTATGGGACCCAATGGTTGGAATCCCAACCCCACTTGAAAGGGGTTGTGGTTGGTTGAGCTATGCAAGGCTCAGTTGTAGCTATGTTGGACATAGGGAAGGATCTCATCCCATGTGTGAGGGTGCTTTGAATTATACATGCGAAGGATGTGCACAATCATTCGATTTATAACCTCG
Organism: Picea engelmannii; assembly: GCA_009831015.1. NCBI lineage: Eukaryota > Viridiplantae > Streptophyta > Pinopsida > Pinales > Pinaceae > Picea > Picea engelmannii. Next base: position 204,947 of record ML799224.1, on the reverse strand, counting down.
ATTTGGCCATCTGTCTAGGTGTGGAAGACCGTGGATTTGGTGAGTTTGGTGTCCAGTAGTGACCAGAGGCTCGAATAGAATGTGTTGAGAAATCTGTTAGAATATAGAATATGGTGTGCTCATTTTACCATTGAAGATACCCTCGTCACCCAACCATAGGCCGAAGCCTCACTCCGAGCACCTTAACCTTGATTGAGAATTCCTCTGGAAGCAAACCCTAGGCTAGATAGCCAAACAAAGAGTAGCACACCTTTCCCCAAGAATAACGCATCACAAAAATCTGATCAGATAGTCTAAACCCTATCCAAGAGATATTCAACCCAATACTGAAACTAGTTGCTTCTGCAGCTGCACCTGCAACCCTCCTCCAAACCTGCGCACAAGACTGCAACTGCAGTGCGCACCAACTGGGAAAACTGCAATTCTGAGATGCTGCAAATGAGAACTGGAGCCCTGTATTTATAGTAGTTCTTCTAGTTTTGTTGGGGCTGACTTCTCCTTCTGGATAAGTGTCTGTTCAGTATATTATTATTATTTATGGCCAACTTCTTCTCCTCGAGGCTAATAGCCTAATATAAATTTTCTTCTTGAGCTGACAAGGCTTCTAGGGTTATTATCCAACTCATTAGGGTTTCTCTTGCTTCTTGGAGTCTTTTATTCTCATCAGGTTCACACGTGGAGGTAAATACCTCACGTAGCTACCATAATATTAACATTCCCTCGTAGCTAGAGGGGTATTTACAGGTAATGGACTTGAGCACAAAAACATACCATTTACTCGGTAGCATCAATATAGTCATCTAGACTATTTCATGACTAGATCATGAGCATCACCATCACCATCAGCTGCATCAACTCTCGAAACCATACTTCATCTGAGTAATTAGATATGATGTTGGATAAGTTATTCTCACCATAGAGTTATACAAGAGGAGTAAAGGTTCTGAATTGTTTTCCATCTAGAAAATCTATGTTCATCATCCATATGGATGATCATTATCTCTAATAAACTGTTGATAGTCTTCAAGGCAATTAGAACAAGGATAGAGCACAACTGTGTCTATTCATAGTAGTACATAACTACAATCCAGTGGTTCACTACCACATCAAGTAACACACAAGTACTTGATCA
>ML799224.1:177256-203462 GCA_009831015.1 Picea engelmannii | reverse complement strand
TAGAGCACAACTGTGTCTATTCATAGTAGTACATAACTACAATCCAGTGGTTCACTACCACATCAAGTAACACACAAGTACTTGATCAACAACGTATGGTTGCGAACAATGAAACATATTCACCACAGTAGTCCTCATCTACTATCATACAGTGTTCATAACAAACATCTGATAGCATCCTGCATAGAAACAATGTTATGATATAAACTAATTTTCCTGGGCCAATCTTTCACTCACATCTGTGAGCTCTGAAAGAATATCTGCCTCACAAACAGTGGAACATATCCACCACAGTAGTATATCTCTACTGTCTGGAGACAGGTAGTCTCCATAACAATCATCTGATGCCATCCTGCATAGAAAAATATTGTTAAAGATAAACTAAATCCTCTGGGCCAATCTTTCACTCACGTTTGTGAGATCTGAAAGAATATCTTCCCTCATCAGCAATGGGCTATCTGCCCTATTCTTCACAAACAAGGAAGAAGGATTATTTCTTATTTCTGAGCCTGGACCATTTCTCACCCTGGGCCATTCTTCCTACACTAATTAAAGTGCACCCTAGACAGAATGTATAAACCCTAAGAAATGTTTGGACCATTCCTCCTACACTAATTAAAGTGCACCCTGGAGAGAATGTATAAACCCTAAGGAATGACTATCCCTGATTGTTGAGCCTGGACTATTCCCCACCTTGGGCCATTCCTCCAACACTAAAAAAAGTGTAACCTGGAGAGAATGAGTCTGCCCTAAGGAATGTTTGTCCTGCATCAACCTCCAAAACTAACCATTCTTCAAAACTGCTCACAACTGTGAACTTCAAAAGAATGACTGCCCGACGAGGCTGACCATTCTACTTGACCACTACTCAGAGTGACTACCAAGAAAAATGACTGTCCTAGACCACTCCCCATGTTAACCACAATGGGAAGTCACTGTCTATGATACATCAACAATCAGTTTGCCTCCCATGTTAACTACAATTGGAAGTCACTGTCCATCAGAAATCTCAGTCCACTTTTCGAACAGGAAAGCATCTGTCCAATCTGGACTATTTTTCAATTGCAAATATAAATGCTCCCTCCTAACTGGAGAGTTACTTAAATTACAAAAAAAAATGTTTTTCAAAAATATTTTTCCGTACCTTCTCTTAGCTTGGAGAATCTTCCCGATCCCCGTCTTCTCTCAGAAATATACAAACTTGATTCTGGATAGAGGTTTTGTCAGAATATATGTTGTCTTCTCATTAGTGGGAATATACTCGAGCTTTACCTCTCCTTTCTGGACTTCATCATGGATAATGTAAAGATTGATTTCAAATGTGCTTTAGTCTGGAATACTGTGAAGGCTTCATGTAGATCTGAACAATAGAGTATATCATAGTTGGAGAATTGGAACATATCCATGTGGCACTTCTTCTGTCATTATGAGATCTGATCTTCTGAGTAGTCATCTTGATGTTATAGGAAATCTTCACCATGCTTCTGCTGTGCAATGGAGGTTCTCCACCAAGTTGTCTTCTTCTTATCTGCATACAGGAGTCTCTTTCTGGTATGTCTCAAAGTCTTGAGATTTCTCTTCATATGCTCTTTATTCAATTTCCCTGGAGAACATTCTTTGCATTTATCAAATGTAGAATTCCAACTCATGGATGTTGTGGATGATATAATGACTCATGTAGTGATATGTCTAGTGTACTGGAACAAGTAGTCATCATAGTATTCTCCCTCCATCTGAGAGAACCTATGATTCTGGATCTCGCAATTCTTTCATTCATAAGTCTTCCATACATTGTTATTCATCACGAGTTTCAGTTCTTTTGCTTGATTGCTTTCATATCAGGCTTGGTAATCTTGTGATTATTGATGTAATGACTGGTTTTTCTGGCCTTTCTTTCTTTCTTGGAATCTTCATGTTCTTCTTCATGTTTTTCATTATCTCTTGGGTTCATGGAGATTCCATGTTCTAGAGATTCCACTTCTTCCTTTCATCATAGGTTCACGGATCTGGATGGACAACCAGGAATACTTTAAGGATTTTCTTCGAAGAGGTCTTCTTCTGCGGTTGAGTTGAACACGTACTGTCTTTCATGGCTACTACCATGGATATATAAATTTCATCATCTTCAATGGATCATAGGATTAGCTCCCTCCTAATCCTTGCTTCATGTAAGAGTGCATATAATTGGCTCCCTCCGTCTGATAGTGTCCATACTTCGATCTGCGTCCTTATTGTCTTCTGCAATATATAATTGGCTCTCTGTCTAACAGAGTCCACACTTCCGTCTTAGTTGTCGTCATAAGTCTTTCTCCAATTTCTCTTGATGTCTGACTTCTAAGTCTCTTCAAGATTGATTATGATTCCGGCTTATCTTGTAATAGCCTTCACATGATATATTTCATTCTTTCATGTGTAATATCTAATGATACCTTCTTTTCATCTTGTTTGTTCTTTCATAGGTATAGTTCTTCTTGGAACACATTATCTTTCAAGAGATATATATACAAGATATGTATAGAGACGATACAAGCAAGATATGTACAAGAAATAAGAAGAGTGTTGTTATCTTTTAGTAGAAGAAGTCTCTTCCATCCTGCTTAGTCTTCTTTGTAGGTTCCTTTTCTTCGGCAATCAATGATTCATGTTTCTCCTTCCTTTTCTTTAGCTTGGGACATTGGTTCCTGTAGTGACAGTACTTTTGACAGTTGAAGCATTGTATTTCTGAAATGTCTTTCTCTTGATTTGGCTTCCTCCTTGAACCAAACTTCCTTTTGTTCCTGAAGTTCTTGAATCTTGTTGTGAAGGCTTGATCATCGTACTTCTTTTGGGGTTTCTATTTTGCATTGATTATTGATTCTTCTTGAGCACAACAAGTCCAAAGTTATTCAAATGTCGGGTACTCCTTCCTTGTGTTCATGCTTGCAGCAAATGCATCCCATGTCTTGGGAAGACCATTGAGTACTATGTTTACCAATTCCTTTTTTGAAGTGATCTCTTCAATAGCTTGCAGTTGATCTCTTAACTGGGAGATCCATACAAAGTATGATGTTATGATGTCATCATCATTCATCTTCATGTCACGGAGCTCATTCTTCAGACTCATAACTTGTCCAATGTTCCTGACTGAGAAGAGATTTGTTAGGGCATCGTACATCTTCTTTGATGAGTCAAGATGGGAGATGTAGTGTATCAAGTGGTCTTTTATGGAATCCACTATGATATTCATGGCATTGATGTCAACATCTTTCAACTTCTCCATAGTTGCAACATTCTGCGGTTCCTTGTTACCCATGATTTTCATCATCATGATGATGTATTGATGATGGTGTACTCAGGCTCTTCATTAGAACTTTCTCTTGAGAAAAGTTACCTTCATCTCTTTCCAGAAATCACATTTTTGAGGACTGTTCGCAGGCTGCTAGTATATTTGCTTACGAGAATGCATGATTCTCGCATGCTGCCTTAAGCCAGGGTGTGAGAAGTTCGCACTGTGTTGAACTGCTAGGGTGCGAACTCTTTCTAAAGAAGGGAAAAAGATGAATTCTCGAAGCTTCTAGAAAAGAATCTTCTAGAAGGATGAGATGGCATTTGAATGGTTATCCTAGTATTGGACTCCCTGATATTTTGGGATCATTCTTATCCAAGAAACCAATTCATTCTCTCCTATATATTGAGTAAATTCTCATGGAAAAGGTTAAGCAAATAAGGTTAAGCAAGATTCATTGGAGAATTGGTGAAAGACTGTATGAAGGACTGATGCTACAGCAGCTAAGAACTCCAACAAGTTTATCAAAGGTGGTTGATCTTCTTCATGCAAGTGAGCAAGTGTGTGTGTCGGAGCCAAGGGCCATCAAAAGGAAGTTTGCAACATCAAGGCTCAGGTTGTAATCTTTACTTTCCATCAATATGATACAGTAATATGTCCCTTTCCCATAAAGCTAATTCCACTTTATTGTATAACTCCTTGATCATATACATAGATTCACTGTTGAATAGATTGTGCTTTTTTCACTCCACTTGGTTTGTACTGTTTTGGTCTTGACTGTACGAGAGCATTGGAGAGAAGCGGGAGCAACAAAGACCAAAGGAAGCGATCATAAGGTATGTACTTTGTTTTTTCCTCCTCTTTAATTCAATGGTTAGAATCTAGGGAAAGAGTCATGTTCTGTCTTACTTTGTTCTAGATCCAGGTGGATCTAGGGAGATCGGTTTGTGTCCGCACTTACGGATTTATCCAATAAAAAAATTGGTGACTCCACTAGGGATCAATCCCATTTTCTTTTTGGCTTTTTGTGTTTTTCTGTGGCCATTTTCTCTAGTTTCACTTTTCTCCTGTCCTATCAATCTCTAAGTCTTTAGGATATCCTGATAGACCTTCTGGGTCCAGAAGCCTTTTTGACTTTTTCTTCATTTTTCAAATATTTTATTATGTTCAGGAATTCTCGCACTGCACTTCATTGCAGCCTGTGAGAATAGGTAGAGTTCGCACTCTACCCATAGGTTTCAGTGTGAGGTTCTCGTACCCTGCTCAAGGGTCACCTGCAAGAATCAGTGATTCTCACACTGTGTTATATTGCCTATCTGCGAACACTCTTTTTCAAAAATTTGATTTTAAGTTTTGGCATTTTTAACTACCCAGATCAGTTTGATTGCCTCTTGTGAGTTTCTTGGACCTCTATTTGGGATCTTTCTTGTTTTTTCTTGTGTGCATGAACAATCTTAGGGTTTCAAGGCTTTTCTTGTCATTTATGGCTTGACTTTCGTTTCTTGGCTTTTCTTGGCAAAACCATTTTCTTTGACTTCAAAAGTTGAGTGTGTCTGATTAGTTAAGAACCAGTGATTGGTTTGAAAGTTAAGTTTGCTTGGTTTTTCTCATTTGCTTATGGTTTGAAAGATCATTTTCTTTTGCATTTGAAAAGATTAAATTGATTTTCTTTTTATTTTTGCTTTCATTGAAAGAGTAGATTGGGTTATTTGCTTTGATTTTCTGTACTCTCATTGGCATAGTGAGGGTCCTTGTTGGAAAGTGAACATAGTTTATTCTTTCAAAAACGTGTTTTTGTTTTTAGAAAACATTGAAAAAATCAAATTATTGAAATTGTTGAAGTATTTGAAAAAGACACATAGAGAGTTGTCAGTTGATAAATGATTGTTTGCATTGGCATTTGAAAGGAAATTTTGCATTAGTAGTGCATGGTTGATCTAGAAAACTGTCTCTCTCTCCCATACATAGGATTCATTGAATGAAAAGTCATATATTTCATTCTCATCCTTGCATTGTTGGGTCAGAGTCATACAACATGAGTTTCATTTCCATTACCTTTGAGTAAACAACAACCTTTTTTTTTGTTTGTTAATTTATGCAGGACCTGTTGGCTCGCGATTAACCTGTGGCTTGAGAAACTGCGACTCAGGGGCATCTAAGCCGCCAAAATCACCCGGGGATCACACCCAGCCTGAGCCACACCAACCCTTAACATGGTTTGATTTTTTGTCCCCACAGGTTTCGAACCGGTGACTTTAACATCACAGAGTGGCTTAAAAACACACTCCGTCACCAACTGTCCTACACCTCGGGGACTATAGAAGTTGAAGGACATGGGGGTGGGATTTGATCCACTTATGTGTGCACGGGTCACGATACCATTTATTATAGTATCTCTGGGTGCAACCACACGTTCGACCACTACCTCAAGGTGTCCCCATGGCTCCAGGTAAAGCCCTCACGAGAATTGAACCTTGCCCAACGATGAAAAACTCCTCTCTTTCCACCATTGGATCCAACCCCTTTGGGCAGTAAAAAACAGCCTTTAATAACACTATGTCATCATAAAAATTATCTAGTAACTCTTTTCTAGGGCTCTTTTACACCAACATTTAGCTAGGCTATCACTTTGGAGTAGGAAGAGAGATACACTCTCCAAAAGCATAAAACACACAATAGCATCTTGTGTTAGGGAGTGTTAAATTCCATTTACAACATCTTGTCCTAGGAAGCCCTTCTCACACAAGGGTCAAACACTAGGTCGCATTGATATTGGCAGAGTTACTCACCCTTCTTTGTTGATATCAGTGTAGAGATTGCACATATTACGGGGATCACTCGGAGGTATACCCACAATGATGAGTGGAAGCCTTTTGAGTTGATTTTGGGATCGATACCCTGCCCTTGCGTGTGGATCAGACTGTCGACTATTCCCCCAGGTTTTATTGTTGTTAGTGGTGACCTTAGTGGCCTGTCTCTCTAGGTTCTTACCTGAGGTGACTGTGGAGGGGAAAGTCTTCACGGTACCTGGAATTGACGTTGACCAAACTCACTCAGGCTCCTTGGAGAGTATACTCACGATTATGTGTGGGAGATTGCACCAGGGTGTAAGTCCGTTAAGTAGGTCATCAACGTAACTTTTCCACCCTAGCCCCGCCCCTTCTCATCTCGTTGTTGCAACGTTGGATTTCATCACCAACTAGTGGCTTCGAAATTAGAAGGTCTTGTTTGCTTGGTGATTGCTTCCTAGATTTTGTTTCCTAGCGCGTGTTGGTTGTTTCTCAAAGTTGACCATAGGATTCTCTTCGCAGAGCTTGTCACTCGTTTACAATAGCTCCCCCACACCATTCACATAGAATGCAGGGTTTATCTTCAGAGCATCTGGACGGTTCACAACCCTTGCCTACAGCTACACCTGAGGGCTCTCCTCGACAAGGTGAAGCCGCAGTTGTTACCACACCACAAGTGGAGTCAACTGACTCTCTAGAACCTTTTCGAATTACCAATACTAGAGAGGATTTCTGAATTCGCCGTAGTGAATGACTCTTTATGTGATTAAATTCTTCCGGAGAATTAGTTGTTACCTCTTCTGGATCACCCGTTGGGCCTTTTCCCAGTGTAGAAGGCCAAGATCCTTTTTGGTCTGCAGGTGATTTCCGCAAGACCCTTTTTAGTCCTGGTTCACCTATGGTCTCCAAACTCAACCCTCCGGTGTTTTCTGAGACAGATTCTATACCGGTGAATACCACTTATCACTTTACTCTTCCTGCTGCGATGGCCCATCTCGCGAACACTACAAGTGTCCCAACTGGGTTCACTACTGCTGGTCTTGCTCCTATCAACACACAACGAACGCCCAATGTCACTCCAACACTCCCACCCGAATACCATGCGTTGAATGCCTTGTTGAATGCTTCTGCTCCAACGCCTCCACAAACCCTGGTCGGTTCTCCAGGTGGTCCTTCTTTTCCTGGGCACCCTATTCCCGGTTTTATTCCAACACTCCCTCAATTTCCTTCTGGCAATCCTAATCCTAGTGGCACTATACCGTCCATTACACCAAACTTGTAGATTCTTGTTGGTGGACAAGGTGGTAAAATTCCACCTCCTCTTACCGGACACTTTCCACTTACTACACAACCTTTGATTGTAACACAACTTCCAGTTGGAAAGCCACCTACGATAGGGGGACCAACCCCACCTTTTGGAAAAAATATACCTCCTGCTTTGGCCCAGTATTGGAATCAGATGATCCTATTTGAGGTCAGGGTCCAAATGCTCAAACTCAGGTCCCTGCTCAAACTCAGGTCCCTAATCAAACTCATGGTTACAATCCCTGGAACTAATATCCTCTCCAACCACCACCGAATCTGCCTGGGTCTTCCCAATTTGGGCAGACTACTTATGGTCTTACTGGTTTGCCGACAGGGCTTCCACCCCAAAGCCATCAGTACTCGTAGGTGAATCGACAATTACCTTTTCTTGCTACTTTGGATTTGCTAGATTTGTCTAGGATTTTAAATGATCCTATTCGTCACTCTCCCCAATGGCCTGTTATTCCAGCCAAGCTTCCATTGGACATTCCTAAATTTGACGGAAAAGTGGGAGAGGACCCAAAAAATCACGTTATGACTTTTCACCTATGGTGTTCATCCAACTCATTGATGGATGATTCTATTCGTTTACGTCTTTTTCAACGAACCCTTACCGGTTCTGCTGCGAAGTGGTATATTGAATTGCCACGAGGTTTCTTCTCTGATTTCAACACCCTAGCTATGGATTTCCTTACACATTACCAGTTACCGATCCGTTATGATACCGGGACTGAGATTTTGACTTCCTTCAAATAGACTAAAGGCACTCATATATCTGATCATATCCATGAATGGAGAAGACGTCAACATCTCATTAAACTTGAACTCCCCAATCAATTATTGGCAGAATGGTTTAAAAAATACTTTGTGAACGAAATTGGTAAGGACATTGCCATGGGTGGCGTTGTCACAGAGGAGTAGGCTATAAGTCATGCTCAATATCTTGATCTCGTTTATTCGCAAACGGGAACACTTTACGATTTTCTACCTGAATTACCTCATCCTGGTACTTCCATCACTTCAACTGCTCTAGCTACCTCGCATGCAGCTGACGGTGTGATTGGTACTGCCCAAGCCCACTCACATTCTTTTTCAAGCACAACCCCTAAATCTGCTTCTTCTAATGTTCAAAATGCTTCGTCTCCTACTTCTCCCACCAGTAAAACTTCTAAGGTCAATGATGTCCAATCTACCCCAGCCGGTAAAAACAAATCTAAAAAGGGGAGAGGCAAGAATAAGGAGGGAAAAAATAATAATCAAGCAGAGCAAACTAAAACCACTCCTGTTGAAGATCGGGATAAGCGCAAACCCTGCTACCCTTGCCTTATCTGTGGTGACGATCACTACATGAAGGATTGTCCACGACGTGCCGAGGTCACGAAGTTCCTTCAAGGAGCACCCAAACCATCTACACCAGCTGTCTTTTCCCAACCCTTCCCGTCTCAACAACAGGCTCAGTTGGTCATTCAAGACCAACCCTCCTCTTCTATGACATCATATGTTCTGATGTGTACTAGTGATTCTAAGCAGAATAATGTTGCACTCACGACTAGAGCCAAAGATTATACTCCATCTAAGGAGAAGGTTGAAGATTTACCTCCTACTTTGGTCCAAACCTCTCCCACGACTCCACCTACTAATGGTCCTCTTCATCTCAAACGACCGAGCCTTGATACAGTTCTGCGACCACCCCCAAAAGGGGTCGTTAGGAAATCGACTTCCAATCCTCATGCTCATGCGGCCCAAAACTATAGTATTGTTGAAGATCTGGCCCAAGCAGCTTCAGCGATGTCAGCCCTTGAAGTCCTTCAGTCTTGTCCTACACAATAGACGACACTGTTGAAAGCTATAGGTGGAATTGACCTGACAGATATGAATCTCATAGTCTTTGACTTGGATGATCACATTCCAAGGTTACCCCCTCAACTCGCGTTCTAGATACAGGTTGTTGTCTCTGACAAGAACATTTGTCGAAATGTTATCGACAAGGGTGCCTCAACGTGTGTAATGTCTTTTGCTTGTTGGAAAGCCATTGGCTCTCCTCCCTTGAATTAATCACAAAACATTCTTAAAGCCTTCAATGGCTCTGGTTTTAACCCTTACGGTGTTCTTCCTTCGTTGAGTATCACACTAGAAGGTAAGACAGTCCAAGTTGAAGTGGAAGTCTTTGATGCTCCTCTTGATTATAATCTTCTACTTGGCCGTAGCTGGATCGATTCCATGTCCATCGTTGTGTCAACACTTTTCCGTGTAGTACATTTTCCTCATCAAGGAAAGGTTGTTACCATTGACCAACTTGCCTTATTCAACTCTGATACATGTATTGGCAATGTTCTGTTTATTGCTAAAACCTCGCCAGGTTATGAGAATGTCGGTGTAGGCCTTTTAAAGGACTCCTCGTTAATGGGTACTTTTCCCATTCCACCTCCTGATGTTCCCCGCCCGTCAGTTGCTTCTATCAACATGATTTCCACTGTGCCTCACGAACTTCCTACGTCACATGACCCTTGGATTATCCCTGACCCTGGAGATCATTTTTGTTTCGACAATGTGATGTCGTTAAGTCTGGTTGAATCTGCCTATCAAGCCATTCAATCAGCAACACCTTCTACCTCTTCTCTTGATGAGTTGTCTCCTGATCCTTTTCGTGTTATTTTTCCCACTGACGAGATGATCATGTCCGTCATGGAGGACACCCCTTGGGATGATGGGCATCATCGTTCCATCCTTTTTCTGGAGCAACAGACTCTTGAGAATTACTAATGGATTTTGACTCCGTCGACCATTGTTGTCATCTCGATGGTTCCTGCGTCTTCACACGATGTGTTTGCTGAAGGGAACTTAAGTAATATCTCACCCATGATTCCCATTGACATATCCATTAAACCTGGGATATTCGAAAATGTTCATATTGGAGCTTCGTGTTCTCCCGACAAAATCGTCACCTATACATCTTTGTTCAAAGAATTTCATGACATCTTTGCCTGGAGTTACGAAGAGATGCCAGGTATCGACCCTACAATTGTTGTACATGAGATAAAGACATACCCCGGAACTAAACCTGTCCGGCAATGCCTTCATCCAGTCCACCCACGTAAAGCGACAGCTATTAAACTCGAAGTTGAAAAACTTTTGAAAGATGGCTTTATTTATCCGGTGGCTCTTACAGAATGGGTTTCCAATCCTGTCCCGATTGAAAAAAAAGGCGGTAGTATTCGTGTATGTGTTGATTATAGGGATATTAATAAAGATTGTCCCAAAGACAACTTTCCTACCCCCTTTGTCGACCAAATTGTCGATGATTGCACCGGAAGTGAAATTTTCTCTCTCATGGATGGTTTCTCCGGCTATAATCAAATTAACATTGCTTCCGAGGACCAACATAAAACTGCTTTTATTTGTCCTTGGGGTACTTTTTCCTATAGGAAACTCCCTTTCGGTCTTAAGAATGCAGGCGCCACTTTTCAACGCACGATGTCTTATGCTTTTCATGACATTAAGCATATCGTTCAACCCTACTTGGACGATTTACCCACTCATTCTATGTGTAGAGTCGATCACCCTACCCACCTTCGCGCCATTTTCATTCCCTGTCGGTTCTATCGTATACGTTTAAATCCTCATAAATGTGTTTTTTGTGTAGAATCCGACCGTCTTCTCGATTTTATCGTTTCATGTCAAGGGATCCGGGTGGATCCTATTAAGGTTGAGGCAATTCTTAATCTCCCTCCTCCTTCTACATTACACCAGTTGCAAAGTTTGCAGGGGAAAGCAAACTTTCTTCGTCATTTTATCCCTAATTACGCCGAGATAACTCATGGTTTTACGTGGCTATTAAAGAAATATTATGAGTTCGTCTGGGATACCGTTGCCAACAATGCTTTTGAAGCTTTAAAGTTGTCCCTAACGCGATCTCTGCTTCTCTTTCCTCCTGATTACAGTCACGATTATTTCCTTTATCTTGCTACCTCGGAGTACACTATTGGCATGGTTCTCATCCAAGAGGATGATGCGCACGACGAACATGTTGCTTACTACTTGAGTCGAAGTCTCACACCAACTGAAATCAAGTATCAACATGTAGAAAAACTGGCCTTGGCTGCCATTCAAGCCATCCAACGCTTCCAGCATTATATTCTCTCACGTAAGACTACGGTGATTTCTCATTGCAACCCTATGCAACATATTTTGACCCGTCAATTTCTTGGGGGCAAGTACTCCAAATGGATTGTCATACTTCAGGAGTTTGACTTGGAATTCGATCGCGCCAAGTCTAAGAAGTCATTGGTTTTTGTTGAGTTGATATGTGATTTTCCTCATTTTGCAACGGAAAATGTAGCAGTAGATTCATTACCCGATGAATCTCTTTTCCTTATTAGCACTGACAATCTTTGGTATGGGGATATCATTATATATCTCCAAACCCAGACTTTATGGCCTACTTTTTCTAGTACTGAACGACGTCGCATACACTATCAAGCGCGTCAATACATTATCCTCAGGGATACTCTTTACCATCGAGGAATTGACTCTATTTTTCGACGTTGTCTAACATTTGACGAAGCTGAGAAAGCTTTGAATGACTGCCATTCTGGATCATGTGGTGGTCATATGTCTGGGTATGCTACTGCCCAGAAGATATTACTTGCAGGATATTTTTGGCCTTCTTTTTTTAACAACTGCATTACTGTTTTTCAGAAATGCCATGCCTGCCAGACCTACAACCAGAAAATTCGGTCACATCCTGCTCCTCTTCATCCTATGGTCTCAATTGGTCCTTTTGCAAAATGGGGCATCGATTTCATGACATGTCACCCTCACTCGGTTGGGGGGCATGGTTACATCATTGTAGCTGTTGATTACTTTACAAAATGGGCTGAGGCGATGCCGACATTCGATAATACTAGAAATACCATAGTGTTGTTTCTTTTTAATCACGTCATAGCTTGTTTTGGTGTCCCCCAAGCTATCGTCACTGATCACGATAGCCACTTTAGGAATTTTATGATGTCTGAACTTACGGAGAAGTTGGGTCTTCGTCATGATAACTCAATGCCCTATTATCCACAAGCTAATGGTCAGGTCAAAGCGATCAACAAAGTTCTAATAACTATGCTCCGACGGATGATAGGAATTCATAAAAAAAGTTGGCACACAATGTTGTTTTCGGCATTGTGGGCATACCGGACATCTGTCAAATCCACTACTGGGTTTACGCCTTTTCAGTTAGTCTATGGTGTGGAAGCCATTCTTCCTATAGAATGCAAGATACCCTCTCTAAAGCTAGCTATCAAACTTTTACTCAACACTTCTGCTGAAGAAGAACATCTATTGTATCTAATGCGATTAGATGAAACTCGACGTGACGCCACTCTAGTAATAGAAGCCCAGAAAAAACGTGTCAAGGCACAATATGACAAGTATGTCAAGCCTCACGTTTTCTCCAAAGGTGATCTTATTCTTCTCTATGAACAGGATCGAGATGTGTTAGGATCTGGAAAATTCGAACCCATGTGGCGAGCTCCTTATATTGTTCGTCGAGTTTTGGAAAAAGGAGCATATGAGCTGGTAGATTACGATGGTATCCCTTTGAGTGAACCCAGGAATGGGTTGTACTTAAAGAAGTACTATGCATAAATTATATGTGCACAAGTACTTGTATTTTATGTATCATACTTTGTGTTTGTTAGTATAGTTTGCTTTTGTCGTTATCTGGTCTCTGCCTTTATGTGACGTTGTGTTTGATTTCCAGATGTCAGAGTCTTCGCTACCCTATATTGGCTTCACTAATGGCACTAGCCGCAGTACTCTGAACCTTGCTTCCACTGTGTGGGCAATCTATGCCCCAAAAAATGAACTTGTATCTTTACGAGGTGTGTGCCTCGGCCGTGCGACCAACAACATTGCAGAGTATAGCGTCGTTATTGAATTATTGGTTGATGCTACCTCGCTCGGAATTCGTCATTTGGTCATGCAACTTGAATCACAGCTTGTAGTACTACATCTAAGTAATATCTACTCTATTCGAAGTCCTACTCTGTTACGGGTGTATTTGCGAATTCGACTCTTGGAACGTTATTTTGATCACATTGAATATCAGCATATTCCTACATGTCTTAATACATTAACAGATTCTTTGGTTAATTATGTATTGGACAGACATTTGAACCATTTATAAATTAAACACATCAAAATTCACATAATATAAAGTAAACTGGTAGAAGCCATCTGTATATATAATGATCAAAAGAGTTTTTACAAAAAGTTTGTATGAAGACCAAAATATCAAAAATTGAAGCTTATAGCTTCTACAAAGTGACGTCATGGATGAGGTTCACGGTAACACACGACTTCCCTAGCAAACCTATGGAGAAATCGACTCATAGTTGTTGATACCCCTACAGTATGACGTTGATCGCGTCGTGGAACCTCTTCTAGAGTCATATTTGGAATGTTTGCAGTAAGGCCCTCTAGATTATGTTCCACTACTTGATAATCCTCAACATACTGTGGTGTTGCTGCTACCTCTCCTCACCGCTGGATGGGAGAAGTCCCGGGAGGTCTATACAGTCCAACATCTGTGTTATCAACAAACGATTTTGTATTAGTCTTTGGATGAACATATAAAAACAAAAACATTTGAATATGATGAAAAATTCAAAAACTTTTAAAAAGAAAAAAAAAATGCGTGTATTTCTTACCAAGGTCACCGCACTGAGTATCCTCTGGCAGTGCTAAATCCGGATCTCCTCAGAAATCAAACCCGACATAAGTGTAGTCATCAACCATCAACCTCTGGGTTTGAAGCTGGTCAAAGAAAATATCGTCATATTTGACAATCGGTCCTGCTACGTGCCGGGCCATGAGCCGACACCATCTCAACATCCTTGGATCCCTAGGACCCGGTATGTTCCACTCAACCTGTAGTCTAAATACGGGGACCCTCTCAAGGAATAAGGACACCAACAATGATCCATACCTGAATTGCTTTAGGTCACCTCGCCTACATTTGGTCAGTTGTTTTTTGATACTGCGAAGCACAGCATCTGCCCAGTTGAATACTCGAGGCTCAATACACTCAATGGCGTACTGGAAGTAGCTTTGTAATGCCATATGAGGAGTAGAACTCCCAGCCATCCGAGATATAGTGCAAAGGATAGTATGAAGGGTCAAGTCTTGTGCCCCCCAGATAGCCACTTTTCATTTTTTCCTCTCAGCCTTAGGTATGCAGTATTGATTGCAGTACTCACTCATCTTTAGCCCACCACCTCTACTACCGGTCAGACTGACATAGTATCCGCATCAGGATAATCCAGTCAAAAATTATATGTCCTCAATGTCTATGGACAATGTGTGAGCTCCCACATGAAAAACTTGCTGATCTGGGTCCCACATACGAACCAGGTACTCTAGTAGTCTGATTTGGGCCCTCATGCCCGGGATGCGAAAGTATTTCAAAAGCCCACAATATTTCAATGCAGCTATGGTAGGAGGATGATTCTCAACCATTTCATTATCCTCTTCATGTTCCCTTTCACGCCACTCAAGCATCATGTTTATGGCCAATTATCTAGACAAGGAACATAAAAGGAGGATTAATAACTTTTTCATGCTTTAGATCTTTTTCATTTGGCTAAAAATTTAAATTTTTTTTGGGCTTTGCGGTTCTCGCAGGTGCCACATTTTCACAGTGTGAGAACTTCACAGGTGGCTTAAGGCTCACCTGGGAGAATGCATCATTCTCGCAGGCCCCGTATGGGCTGCCTGCGAGAATGACAACGCGCATATAGGGCCTAGAAAAACATCTTAAAAATGGAAATTTAACCAATGAAATGACAAAATGAAACCATGAAAATGTCAAGGACGAGGAGCTTACCTTAATATCGCAGACGGCTCATTGAATGGTCTCTCGTAGCTCCCGCAAATTAACGCCGAACTCAGAGGGTAAAAGAGGGTAAAAGAGGGGTTTTTTGAGCTCAATAGTGAAAATGTAAAATGGTATGGTAAAAAAGAGTATTTACTTATTTTATTTACTTTTACTATATCATTTTGGGTTTTTTATAATTATTTATCAATTAAACCCTAATCACTAATGTTATGATGAGTGTAACTCTTGCAGGTGTGATGACTTGGATGATCAAATATCAGGATATGGACATAGTTTTTATTTTTACATCGTGTGTTTCGATTTTTTTATGGTTTTTACATAAAACCTCAAGCGTCGTTTTTGTCCATTCTTGCGCTCGTAAATACATGAGAACTTGATCGAGCATACTTTTATCACTTTTTTGGGCTCACAAGGTTATATGAAAAAAGGAACCCCCCTGGAGTCCTCTTTAAGCTCTTTTCAGACTCTCTAAACATGAAAAGATCGCCGAGCGACCTTGCTATTTTCACGCTCGATAAAGTATTTGAAGTAAGCATCTGGTGAGCGATAATTTATCTCTTTTTCGGTCTCGTCCAGACTATTTTATGAAAAAGGAACTGAGAGAGTTCTCTTTTAAGTGTTTTTCCAAACTCTATAATCTTGAAAAACCTTCAAGTTTTCTATCTCTGGACTCGTTAAACAAACATTGACAGACCCGTGATGGGACCGAACCACTCCTTCTTAGGGTTCATTAAACATACTCCGAGGGAATCATCTGAAGGATGAGCTTATATCAACAAGCATATGTTATCCTCCTCAAGCTTGCATAAAAATAAAGAGGTACTCGCCAGAAATGGTGGGGGAAAATTTGGGAAAGGGATATGTTTCATCTTCGTATTGATTGGCAGTAAGTGTCACTCTTGAACATGACACCCCCTATTCATCGCATTTAAAGCCGGTTTGGGAAATCCATTTGTCTCTCATTCGATTTGATACAAGGTCATTCCTTGTGTCGTCTTTTGAGTCAATACTGCCAAATCCTTGGTCGTGTCATTCATATGTTCAAGAGAAGTTCATCTGAAACCTATATTGAGTCAACCATCTGTAGTTATCCATTGTTTTCGTGTCGGCCTTCTCTGTGTCCGGTCCAATTTGCAAAATGCTCTGTTTCACTTTTAAACTCTGTTACTCATTTCATGTTATTGATGGCGGATACATTAAGGCCCTCCTGTGACGAGTTTTTTTCTGTCGACTTCAACTCATTATCTAGAATCAAGACTTAGAAATTATTTGGTACCTTGGAACTTGCATACCTCAATGGAAGGTTTTCTCACTTTCGACAGTGGGTTTACATCATTGACCCCTGATCGAAAGATTCCATCGGATGTTCAACATCAACTCATTTATTCACACTCGATGGATTGTACTATAGTACCTTGGGAGTCATTGACATCAATGGTGATTTCCCTCGCACTTGTTAACGGTTTAATCATTGACCGGTAATCAAGTGGTTTCTACCATGTTTGACTTCAACACATGTAATCACATGGTTAGATTCATACTTTGGGCGACGAGATTGAAGACCCTAGATATCATCTTTGATCCAAGTTGTGATGGAGTATGTATAATTTGCGACACATAGATCCACTGTGTCTGTCTCGTGGCTATGTCATCTTGATTTGAAAATTCTCGCATAGATCCACAGTGTATTTCGGTGGATCTGCTATATTTTGATGGCATGGATCCAAAGTGTATGATTGGTGGCCATGACCTAGGTCTACAATTGTCATCAATCTATGATCTGAGTATGGGAATGCCTACCTCAGAATTGGTATATATGATATTCTGCATATGCTTGGTTGTTCGCAGGTTTCTGATTAGATGTGCTCCTGGTTCTCGACACACACATGCAACTTACAAAGTCTATCAGTTGTCACTGGTTCCAACCTCATACTTTGGGGGGCATTCTATTACCCATGATTTTGGTCATCATGATGATGTATTGATGATGGTGTACTCAGGCTCTTCATTAGAACTTTCTCCCGATAAAAGTTACCTTCATCTCTTTCCAGAAATCACATTTTTGAGGACTGTTCGCAGGCTGCTAGTATATTTTCCTACGAGAATGCATGATTCTCGCATGCTTCCTTAAGCCAGGGTGCGAGAATTTTGCACTGCGTTGAATTTCTAAGGTGCGAACTCTTTCTAAAGAAGGGAAAAAGATGAATTGTTGAAGCTTCTAGAAAAGAATCTTCTAGAAGGATGAGATGGCATTCGAATGGTTATCCTAGTACTAGATTCCCTGATATTTTGGGATCATTCTTATCCAAGAAACCAATTCATTCTCTCCTATATATTGAGTGAATTCTCATGGAAAAGGTTAAGCAAATAAGGTTAAGCAAGATTCATTAGAGAATTGGTGAAAGACTATGTGAAGGATTGATGCTACAGCAGCTAAGAACTCCAACAAGTTTATCAAAGGTGGTTGATCTTCTTCATGCAAGTAAGAAAATGTGTGTGTCAGAGCCAAGGGCCATCGAAAGGAAGTCTCCAACATCAAGGCTCAGGTTGTAATCTTTACTTTCCATCGATATGATACAGTAATATGTCCCTTTCCCATAAAGCTAATTCCACTTTATTTTATAACTCCTTGATCATATACATAGATTCACTGTTGAATAGATTGTTCTTTTTTCACTCCACTTGGTTTGTACTATTTTGGTCTTGACTGTACGAGAGCATTGGAGTGAAGCGGGAGAAACAAAGACCAAAGGAAGCGATCATAAGGTATGTACTTTGTTTTTGCCTCCTCTTTAATTCAATGGTTAGAATCTAGGGAAAGAGTCATGTTCTGTCTTGCTTTGTTCTAGATCCAGGTGGATCTAGGGAGATCGGTTTGTGTCTGCACTTACGGATTTATCCAATAACATTCCTTCTCTTCTCCTTCTTTAAACTCTGGCTTCACGATCTTTCCTTTCACAATATCCAACACTTTATTCTTAGCAAGGATGAGGTCAATCCTTGTCTTCCATGCTCTAAAGTTAGAGGCTCCATCCAGCTTGTTCTCAGAGTTCATAGAGTTCGTCATGGCTTGCTTGACTTGGTCAAAACCTAGATTTGACCAGAAATCCAAACTTCATGTCTTGGCCTTCTGAGAGTACCAGGAGATGCGCTGGGCTAGGGTGCACTGATCTATCTAGAGATTAGGTCAATCTCGTCACTTAAGGTGCCTTGACAAGAGGTTTAGGGTTTCTGCAACTTCTTTTGTTAGTAACCCTAGCTGTAGTGCTTTTGGAAACTACTCCTAACAGTAACCCTAGCGACAGTTCCTCAACGAGCTAAATGTCTAGCGGCTATGTTTCCTTCCAGAGTTTTAGGTTGACTAAAGGGGTGTGGGCCCATAACCTATTAGAATATAGAAAATGATGTGCTCATTTTACCATTGACGATACCCTCATCACCCAACCATAGGCCGAAGCCTCCCTCCGAGCACCTTAACCTTGACTGAGAATTCCTCCAAAAGAAAACCCTAGGTTAGATAGCCAAACAAAGAGTAGCACACCTTTCCCCAAGGATGGCGCATCACAAAAAGATGATCAGATAGTCCAAACCCTAGCCAAGAGATATTCAACCCAATACTGAAACTAGTTGTTACTACAGCTGCACCTACAACCCTCCTCCAAACCTACGCACAAGACTGCAACTGCAGTGTGCACCAACTCGGAAAACTGCAATTCTTAGATGCTGCAAATGAGAACTGGCGCCTTGTATTTATAGTAGTTCTGCTAGTTTTGTTGGGGCCGAATTCTCCTTCTGGATAAGTGTCTATTCAGTATATTATTATTATTTCTGGCCAACTTCTTCTCTTGGAGGCTAATAGCCTAATATAAATTTTCTTCTTGAGCCGACAAGGCTTCTAGGGTTATTAGCCAACTCATTAGGGTTTTTCTTGCTTCCTGGAGTCTTCTATTCTCGTCAGGTTCACACGTGGAGGTAAATACCTCCCGCAACTACCATAATATTAACAAAATTGACTATCCTTATCTAAGACAATGGTTTGTGGGATTCCAAAATGTACCCAGACTCGTTCAAAGAAGAGCTTGGAAGTGAGCTCTGTTGTGATTCTCTTCTTGCAAGAAACCATAATCGCCATCTTATAAAAGCGATCAACAACCACAAAAACACAGTCATTTCCCCGCTTGGTGGATGGGAGGCCTGACATGTAGTCCATTGAGATGGATTCCCATGGCCTGTCAGGAGTAGGAAGAGGGGTGTACAGGCCCTATTTCTTAGTGGTTGGTTTGGCAATAGCGTAGGAAGTGCAGGACCTGATATACTTGCCAACCTCCTGTCAAAGTTTCAGCCAGTAGAAATGTTTTTGTAGCATCGCCACTATCTTTTCGACACCAAAGTGTCCTGCCAGCCGACTATAGTGGGCTTCCCAGATCATCTTCGCTCTCTCACTTGATGGAACACAGATATGGCCCAAATGACACAACAACCCATCTTGAAGATGGAAATTATCGACAAATGCATTTGCGCCCAACATTTGGTAGGTAGTGGTGAAGTCATGGTCTGTCTCATAGAGTTGGGCCCATCTAGATGTCTCATGGCTACAAGAGTCTAGTACCGTGGTGAGTGTAATGACTGACGGTCTGCTGAGGTAATCCGCGACACGATTGGTGCTTCCTGTTTTATACTTGATGTTGAGGTGGAATTGCTACAAGTATGTGGACCACTTTTGATGCCAGTCATTCTGCAATTTTCCCTGTGTCTGCATGAACTGCAGTGGCTTATGATCAGTGTGTATGACTATCTCCTTCCAAAGAATGTAATGTCTCCACTAGCGGCATGCTTGCACAATGGAGTACATTTATTTTTCATAAGTAGGGTACCTATAGACAGTATCTGACAGTGTCTCACTATGATAGGCCACGGAGTGGCTGTGCTGAGTGAGAACGACACCCACGACATAGCCTCAAGCTTTTGTCTCGATCTCAAAGGGATGTTGCAAGTTTGGTAGTGAAAGTATTGGGGTTGAGCACAAGCGTTGCTTCAAATCATCGAATGTTTGTTTTTGGGATCGACCCCATGAAAATTTTTCTTTACCACCACCCCTGTTTATTTGATTGAGGGCCCATGCAATATCGAAGAAACCCAACACGAACCTATAGTAGACATTAGCAAGTCCCAAGAAGATTCGAAGCTCAGTGAGTGTTGTTGGGGCTGGCTAGTCATGGATGACTTGGATCTTGTTTGGATCCACATGTATGCCATGTTGATCAATGATGTAGCCCAGGTAATGGACCCTGTCCATGCCGAAGGAGAAATTTTCCAGGTTGACATATAGCTTGTGCTGTCGCAGGGTGTGCAAAACCTATTGAATATGATGCAAGTGTTCGACCCAAGTCTTGTTGTAAATTAGAATGTCATCCATATACACCACTACAAAAGTATTGGTGAATGGTCATGGGATATCATCCATCATCCTCATGAAAGTGGCTGGAGCATTTTTCAAACTAAAGGGCATGACCAACCATTCAAAAAGTCCTTCCTTTGACTTAAAGGCGGTCTTCCATACATCTGTCTGTTCTATTGGGACCTGGTGGTAGCCAGACTTCAGATCAATCTTACTGAAGTATTTGGCCACCATAAGTTGATCAAGGAGGTCATCGATTCAGGGAATTAGGTACCAGTTTCTGACAGTGATTTTATTCAGAGCCTGATAATCAATACAGATTCACCAGGTTCCATATTTCTTCTGTACCAGCACAATCGGGCTCCTGCAAGGTGATGAGATGGGTTGGATGTGCCCCTTGTGGAGAAATTCTTGGATCTGTCACTTGATCTCCTCATTCTCTAAAAAAGAGAGATGATAGAATGGCCCATTGGGAAGCGGTGCACCGAGAGTCAGATCGATAGGGCGCTTGACCTGGCAATGCAGAGGTATCCCTGTAGGTGAGGAGAAGATATTCAAGTATTCTTCCATGACCTTATCTACTTGCTTCTGCTATGTGGAGAGGTTGGCCATAGAGACCCTCGATGTGGCTTCAATCTTTTGCTTATTCTTAGAGCGAATTACGAAGAAGATAAACTTCCCCGTCTGAGAGATGACCTTCCTTCATTTCTTAGCAAAGATCAAGGAAATAACACTAGGTGGGACTACCTCAGGTATCCTGTACAATTTCCTATTCAAAGTAATAATAACACTATGAGGCCTAGACTCATATACAACATGACGTTTCCATAAATAAGGTTGGCCCAAAAGAACATCAAAAACTTCGAGAGGAGAAACATCACACAGTACCTCGTCTTTGAAGGGATTGATGTTGTACGACAGTTGGCACTGTTGGCTGACGCAGAGATCACTTCCTTGGCAGAGCCTTCCAATGGTGTAGGGTTGTGGGTGCGGTGTTGTTGCCAGGACTAGATGATTCATGACCTTTGCTGAGATGAGGTTCTTCTGGCTACTACTATCAACGATGAACTGCAACAGGGTGCCTTTTACCCATATCTATGAATGGAAGAGGCACTCTCCTTCTTCTGGCTCGTCTGGTTCACCAGGCTGGAGCTTGGTGGTAGAAATAGTGGCACTGGGTTCTGTGTCAATGATCCATCCTCCCCTTTCTGGTTTTGTCTCAGAGTCAGAATCCACATCTGATTCAGAGGCTTTCACTTCAGCCAGCAGTGACTACTTTAAGCAACATTCAATAGTGTTATGCCAAGGGCTCTTATGGAAGTCACACCACTTCCTAGTATCTTTCTTTGCCTTTCCGATGTCCTTCTTTGCTTGCGTCTTGTACTGGTTGTCCTGATACTGTCCATATTTTCTTTGTCCTTTTTTTGGTGGGTTGGGGCCACCCATTCCTGGATTTTGTTGTGCGGGGTTCCCAGGCCCAAATTGTCACGTCTTTTGTTTGAGCTTCTGCTCAATTTTGACAGCATATCGATAGGCCACACCCATGGATGAGATGTCCGAAAATTCCATTTCGGTCTGGATGTATCTATGCAGAGCACTACAATACTTGAGCACCAGATGTCACTTGTTACATATACGAATCAAAACAATCCTCCCACTGCACACACAAGAAAATTCAATAATCACTACCCAGTGGCCAATTTATCATTGTCAGAAGAAATATTTGTTGCATGAAATGTCAATGTCCATACAGCTTGTCGAGTATAGTAGAGCGTGTCTCTTCCTTGAGCCTTCTCTACCTCTTGATACATTTCATTTATGGTGTTTTAAAGTATCATGTACACTCCTTTCATATATTCTGGAAGGCAATTTGTCGCGGACGGATCCCATCTGGTCATTATACAAAAAAATATTGGTCAAGTCGATTAGCGGATAAGCACACAGATATTCTTCAAAAATTATTTGGATTGATCAACACCACCTCTTAATTGTTGTTGTGAAGAGTTTGACCTCGTCAACTGTTCAAAAGAGGTCATACATATCATCGAGAATAGTGATAACATGACTCGCTTTCGCAAAGGTGAGTCTGAATGCAGAATGGTGAGGCTCAAACGCGATGGAAGAAGCCCAAGTGTAGTATTCCACATGACGATGTCGAGTGAAGGTCATATGAGGTGAACCCGAATCTTTCCACCATATACACATACAAATTTAATGGAATTTACTTTATTGTACTACTAAAATCGACTTCAGGAATATATTCAATGAAACACACGACATCACCTCAAGAGATAGTCTAACTCTCCCTTTTGTAAGGATTGAAAGATGTTGAACTCTAGTTTTGCAAGTTCTAGAAGTTTCTCTGTCTTCATGTATGATTTCCTGAACACAAAGCAAAGTATCCATTCAAAATACTTATAAATGAAAGAGGAGGTGTCAATGTGACTGAAATATAAAGCTATGAAAGGATGGTACTAGTCGTACATATTATGAGTGTCCTGTATAGCAATGAAGAATGCACACTTGCTCTACAAGCTAAGCAGAAGAAACATGGTTGGAATGTTGATAGTGGTTGTTCAAAACACATGACAGGTGATAGAGACAAGTTGTTGGAAGATTGGTTGTTGTCATTGATGTCAACGCTAGTCATTGGTTTTGGACCGCAAGATTGATGAAGGTATTTGGACATGAAGGACAATGCACATGCAGATACAACACCCATGGATGGATAATATACATCATTTTGTTTCCAATGGTATGTGTCACATCATGTGGATCCTCATGGTTGAGGATAAATGAATTTTTGAAGATGACAAAGTGAATTGAAGAAGGAAATACAGGTCGTCCCTGAAGACAATTAAAGAAAAGAATTACAAAATAAGAAAGTGTTAGGTCGGCCCTAATGTTAAAATAAAATGACATAAATGGTATAAATACATATCATTATACATTCATTTTATATATAAGTCTAATTTCAGAGTAAATCATAAGTAAAGAAGGCTGGATTTCAAGGGAGGATGAAGTCTTTTGGTGATGTGTTCTAAGGTATGTTATTTACAGGTCATCTTACCATTTTTTATATAAAAAAATTTCTATAATGATTTAGATGGTGAAATTCATATGGTATTTAGAGGACATATCAAGGTAACTTTGGTAAAAAAATTATCTCTTTATGCACTACAATTTTGGAGATACACTCTGTGGAATATAGGGTTTTTGACTAGTCCTGAAGCTAGTCAATGAACAAGTATTCCGTGTAAAATAGTCACAAATTATTCATAGAGAATCCAAATGAAGTGAGACGAATTTAATTGGAAATAGAAAGGACTTTAGTTTCTTGTGTGCAATTTTTAGAATCTGATGTTAAATATTGAGCGCGGGACATTCTGTACAAGTTTGCTCTCCTGAATAAACCAGAATTGAATCAAGGTCTAGCATTCTCTCTATAACTTATTTTTGGGAAGGATTCAAGGAGTGAAAATTGGAGAAGTTTTAGAGAATACATTCAGTAATATTTTCTATAGGATCAGAGTATTCCAAGAATTGAAGAATTGCAGAAGTTGAAGAAGTCTTGGGAAGCATTATCAGGTTCTATGTGATGGTTGTGATGATTTAATGTAAAGTTTTATTATTTCTCATATATTCTTGGCTGGAAGGAAGGGGCAAGGATGGAGAGGTCAACCCTCTCTTGATATTGGATGATTGTATCTTCCTCTTGGAGGTTTATCCCTCCCTTTATATTTCGAAGTTGTAGGTACCTTTGGAAGTCATTACTTCCCTTGAACAATAACTATTGATTATTTCTCATATATTGTGCATGGTTTATTGTGGTGTATTGGTGTAACTATTATACTATTGTTCATTTCTCATTGGATATAATTGAATGCTTTAAGTATAAGTTGAAAAAAAAAAAATGTACTTGATACTGATTCACGCCCTCCTAGTATCAACAATTGATATCAAAGCAGGTTGCCTTGAGAACAGTTTAACCACTGGAAGGAAAATCATGAGCAAAGATGGATGGCCATGAGAACATTTCAAATGGGATTCAAATATTTGATGGAATAAATTATGCATACTGGAGTGATAGAGTGAAAACTTACCTAACAGCGTTGGGAGTAGACATTTGGTACTCAATTGTAAATGGATATGTAACCCCAAATAATGCTCCAACCGATCCAAATGAGAAGAAGCTTATGAATTGTAATTCAAAATCACGACATGTTATTCTAGGAGAATTGGAACCAACCATTGCTAGCAAAGTGATGGGTTGCAGCATTGCTAAAGAGATATGGGACAAACTCAAGAGTACCTAAGAAGGTGATCCAAAAGTTAAGCAGGTCAAGATTCAATGACATAGAGAAGAATTTGAAAATTTGAAGATGAATGAAAATGAAGATATTGCAACCTATTTTCTTAGAGTTGATGAAGTTGTTAATGCTATCATAGGATTAGGTGAAGAGCTCGATGAATCCTTGATTGTACAAAAAGTGTTGAGATCACTTCTCTTGAAGTATGATGCTAAGGTCTCTTCCATTGAAGAAACTAGGAACTTGACCAAAATGACAATGGATGAATTACATGGGTCTCTTATAGCATATGAAATGAGAACAGGTACAAAAGGTGACCATCCAAACAATGAAGCAACCTTTAAATCCATAAAGAAGAAAATATACAAGGATAACAACCTTGATGAAGAAATAGAAAAATTCGTAAGAAGGTTCCAAAAGGGAAGTGGAAGATACAAAGGTAAGTCTCCTCTCAAATTCTTTAACTATGGTAGAATAGGACATATTGTTGAAAACTACTGCTATAAAAAGAGAAGTCTCAACAATAAAAAGAGCTTCTACTCCAAGGATGATGACATCTCCTCAGATGAGAGTGATGAAGAAGATAATGATGGAGGAGAATTCATCTTCATAACCCAAGAAACCTGGGATGATGATCAAAAGAATTCTAAAGAAGAAGAAATCATTTTTGAAGAAGATTCATATGAAGAAACCAACCTTGATTCCTTTTAGGGATACAAAGAAAATGCAGAGAATGAACAAGAAGATGAGAATCTTGAAACGTTGAAGTATGTTGAAACTGAAAATAGAAAGCTTAGAAACACAAAAATAATACTAAGAGGTGAATTAAGTAGTTGTGAAGAAGAGAATTACAAGCTTGAAAAGACCATTGATAGCCTAAAGGAACAGTTAGAAGATTATGAGAAATTGAAAGAAGAATTGGATCACACAAAAGGGGAGCTACTATTGACAATAGAAAAGTTGAAGAAGTTCGAAAAAAACACTGAAAATTTAGATGAAATCCTTAGCAGTCAAAGATCTCCAAATGAAAAGACAGGACTAGGATACAATGACAGTTTGAAGACAACAAAACAAGAGAAGGAAGATGAGAATGATGAAACCAACACTTCAGAACAAGTTGAACAACAAGAAAGAAGACTAGAATTTAGAAGGAATGAGACATCAAGAAGATCCTCTCCCATCATGTATGAAAGAAATCATTATGAAGGAAACTACAGAAGAATAGATCGTGAACCCAGATGGACCACACCA
>ML799224.1:146088-164928 GCA_009831015.1 Picea engelmannii | reverse complement strand
AGAATAAACAACAGACAGATAGGACTCAAGAAGAAGAAGGATTCATAAGAGCACCTCCTTTCAGAAGATCTTCAACTCCTGGGTATCATACTATATTTTTTGGTTTATGTTATGCATGTAATAATTTTGGACATAAAGTTGTGAATTGCAAAGCTAACAAAAGGAACATAAACAACTTTGAAAGTCATACACAAAAGGGTTATCCGAGAAGGCCTAGTGAAACACAGAGAAAAAGTTACAACAGGTTTGAATCTTTGAGCACTGAAGTGGAATGTTAAAAATGTAACAACTTTGGACACATGACCAAATATTGCAGAATGACAGACCCTCCTAGTGAACCGCGACAAAATAACAACAGTCACAGACAAGAACTTCAGAAAAGGACATGGATAAGAAAGCAAAATCAGTATAGCAATAAAGAATGCACACTCGCTCTACAAGCTAAGCAAATATTCACCTTGGAATAGAACAAATTTCATTGACACAGAATAAAACATTTCCCAAAGCCCACTTGAGTACAACATTGTAGTCACAACTCTATGACAAATGATAAAAGAAACTATAGCTGCTTGAGAGAAAATATGGTGTGTCCGGATAGACACCAAAACCATCGGGAAAGTCAACCATTAGACACCAAAATGAGCTTCACTGTTAACCATTAGTCTACAAAACCAGTGTGACCATACATAACAAAATTAACCAAGGCAAGACAGATGTGATCACATGACATGTCCCTCCAAATGTAGAATTTAAGAGAGTTGAAAAAATCACTTAGCAAAGCAGAAAAGGGATACTTCAAGCTTGATGGTATTTTTCAACCCTTGAATTATCACTTTGTGTTACCACATAATTCCAAAATTGTCAAGTAAAGGTACTATAAAAAAAGTTGAGAGAAATATATCAGAGATCTTGAGGTAACAATTCCTAACCTGCAAACCAAGGATTAAGCATTGATTTTACAAACTATTGCAATACATAGTGACCAAGTATTGCAACAACAACGGAGGAACGATCTCTAGGAAAATTTTGATAAGATTTTAACTAACATATATATAAATCATTAGTTTAAGGAAACAATGTCAAACTTTACTTAATAAGCTTAAAATATTGAAGAGAAAGGAAATATATACTCTTTGGATCAACAAGGAAACATCAAATGACCTAGTTGAATCAACAATTTTTCCAGAAATCAAGTTACAAACTATGGATAAGAAACCCTCACAAAATCAATTGGAGTTGAAAAAAGAATATTGCAACCAACATAGTTTCATCAATTGACAACTTCATAGAGGTATTAAACAATGAGCATCATAAAATTGAGATCAACCAATTACTAGTTACTGGTGTACCTTATCGTCACACAAATAAAAAAAGTCATGACATGGAACAATCAACATACCAGCCCCATGGGTTAGCTCAATTAATTTGAATGTAGTGCGGTCCCCAGTGCTATTTCGACTGAGGTTTGAGTCTGGTTGGGTTAGTATGGGCTACCAACCTCTATTGTATCTGTCAGTTGCACCACCCTCCATCCAAATATTCTGGAAAGGTGAAGGGAAATCCCACATGGGTTTCCTTCGAAAAAAACAATCAATGTACGAAAATCACTTGGAAGAAATGTCAATTTACCCTTTGAAAGATTGAGATTCCAATTCAGCTTGTTTCCCAAGGCATATAGAGAAATACAATCAAAGAACTACAAAACAAATGTCTCACCATAAAATTCCAAAGAGAATCAATCTACAGTGGATTGAACCTTACAATGCAACAATGTTGTTCAAAATTTTAAAGATCTTATTGTGTCATTTCCTGAATAAGAACAACATCAATAGTACCCCCATCAAGAAAAATATTTACAAGATGGAATGAAGACATAAACTTCTCCTGACCATGCTTGGAGAAAAAGCATGTTTTAAGGGGGAGGGACATGAAATGTGTATAAACTACATTACATGAGTAATAAAACCATTATATGTAATAAAATAATAATAATAAATCACAATTCATGAGTCATGTCTCTTCAAACCTGTGACCATTCAATGTTACATAAACATCATGTGTCATTCTATCAAGCATATCATCACATTATTGTTGGAATTAGATATGGTAAACCTAGTTCCGCAAATGTTGAGATCACAAAATAATGATAGGATCGAACATGACCAAACAACTAAACAAATAACCTACCAATGATAGAGAAAAACAAAACAAAAAGCGAAGCATTGGAGCTGTCCACTAATGCACTAGAAGGAGAAAGATCAAGTGCACAAATAAGTGAAAAAAACAACCAAAGAATAAGAGTATGGAAACACTACATATGGGTGCTTGTAGGCTTAAACACTTTATATTAGAGAGCCTTAGATTAATGATCAAATATGATGTTACAAATGAATCTTGAGTGGTGCTTTTATACCACCCAAGTAGGTAGGGCTCTTTCCCTAAGGAGGGGTTATGGGACCACTATCAAAGATGACTAAGTTGACCTTAGCTACAATCTAATAATTGAATAATTGAATAAAATATGTTCTTGGCCATGATTACAAGTGCATTAATGATGCATACAAATTGGTCGAGGCCACATGTACAAATTACACCAGTATTTCCAACACCTCCCCTTAATTTGAACAAGAGACAATATAAGGAATATCTAGCCTCCCCTAAATGTCATAGCTCCAACACCAATACCGTTCCACATGCCAATGAAGATGACCTCTACAATTTTTATTTTTTTTAGCTTCAGGGGGTGTTCCCACAAGAGGTCGTGGTGTTAGGAATGTGGGAATCTTCGTTGGCACCAGATCCGCCTTTTATTTTAGTGAAAATGACCTTGAAATGAGAATAGGGCCTCATGGGAAAGTTGATGGGCTTTGTGGGATTGTGTTGGGGTTTCACACCCACAAAGAAGAATTGAATATTCTAATTTAATGGTGAGTTTAGTCAAGGGCTCATTTTATAGGAGTCTAATCTCACATTAAACTCCTATAAAAGGACAGAAGGAGATTGTGAGATATCATTGTGACATTATGGAGTTAGCATAAGTGACTAAACACTTAGGAGGATGGAAACAACAATGAGATTTCTACACATAGGCAATCTGACCTAGTTTTTATGGTTATCTATTTTTTTGTTCTTGGAAGGGGGAGAGATCGCACGTGTGAGGCAAGGAAGGTTGCACGTGTGGAGTAGAGAGAAAACTGCAAGTGAGAAGAACATGATGCACATGTGGTATGGACCACATGTGTGGACCGTATAGTTCCGTACAACATGTCATACACGTTCGTACAACAAGCCACATGTGTGAGGAAGGACAACCATAGGTACAAATTTTCTGGGGCAATTTGAGGTCGCACATGTGAATTTCTGGGAAGAAAAAATAGGCCCGTATAGGATGACGTCAGTAGGCCATACAAGTGACCTATAGCAGGTTTTCTAAATGAAATTTTTTCCATGTAATTTGTTGAGTTTGGTTGTTGATTTTCTGAAATTGTGAGGATAGGTTTTTTCCTCTATTTTTGGTGATTTTCTGGTTGTAAGAAGGATGTTTTTTTCCTACAGAAAATTTATGAAATTGACATTTACAGAACAAAAGATTTGTGTCTCAAATGTATGGATGATTTATCTCATATATTGATGTTTCTGTTTTTGTAATTTTTCTATCATAATTTCAGTGTAAAGTTGTTCAATGATAATAGCTAGGGTTCACGGGTAGATCACTAGGAAGCAATTTTCAGATCTGAAATTAGTCACATAGAATTGCATGTGAAAATTGACATGGTATCAGAGCTAAGGATTTCAAGGAAGAGAGGGAGTTATACTTTGAGACACAACTGTGAAATTTTATTGTTCTAGGCACGTCATCATGTAGACTGGGTTGGTGGATAGTGGAGTTGCTCATCATATTGTAGGATCACAGAAATCACTCACAAGTTTGACAGATAAGAACTCACGATTGCAAGTGGAACTTGGCGATAATGCCAAGTATGTAGTTAAGGGAATTGGAACAAATTCATTTCATCTAAATTCTGAAAAGCCTCTCAAGATCACTGAAGTATTGTGTGTACTTGGATTGAAGAAGAATCTACTTTCTATCTCTTCCATGGAGGACAAAAAGAATGTAGTGGAATTTGTGGATGGGAATGTTCTCGCTTGGCCAAAGGGATTGATTCTTGACTTAGCAGAAGTCATTGGTACTTCTGATGCTAGTCTCTACAAGATGACTAGTTAGCCAAATCAGGCCCTGGTACATGACAATGATAATCTATGTGAGCTTTCCCATGGGATATTGGGACACTTACATCACCAGGAACTGCCAATATTAAGGAAGATGGTTACAAGTCTTCTAGAGTTTGGAACTGAGCACCATGGAGTATGCAGAGGTTGCACACTTGGCAAGAATGCTAAGGATGCTTTTCTAAGAAATGAGAGTAGGTCCTATCATCCCCATTTTGTGGATAACTAAGGATATCATGTATCGAGGCCCTCAAGTTACAGATATGGAGCGTCAAGAGACCACATGACTAGCAATATCCACTTGCACATATGAAAGCCTATTCTATTGACACAGTTCAGATCCATCATCAACGCATCCACCACACCAGCTAGCTCCCGGAAGGCACATGGGTCTCGCTCCATGCGGTACAAGTCAAGTATTGTGGCAGGTAATCCCCCTAATATTTGAGGAATTTAAGCATGTTATATTTGAAGATGTTTTTGATTATATAATTCCTACTTGGACATTATGCTTTTGACCCTGTTTCACCTTGGTGAGTGTCATCAATTTCCTAGTATGTGACCATCTTTTGGGGAAGGGGTGCAAATGGGGGTCCCTTGAATGGTCATCATACCATTCTTGACCATACTTATCACTTTATGTTCATTGCATTCCCACCACATTGCCCTCTTCTAGGCCCTTTGACTTTAGTGACCCAAGAAGGGCATGCACCTCATTTCATGGGAACAAGGGAATGAAGGCCTAGGGGGATAATGTATGGAAAAAGATAAAAGCCTAAAATATAAAACTTCTATATGTGTGCCCAAACAGGTCTTAAGAACGATGAATTGCTTCTCTTAAAAGAATTGAAGACCTACAAATTATCAAACACATAATAAATATCCCGCTTGCATATAACACTAACACAAGTGCATTATAACGCTTTACATGGTTACCCCTATGGCATTTTGTGGACCTCTTCTTTCAAATGACACTTTTTTACAGACCCCCAAGCTAATTGATTCACTATTGGGAATGCACATGTGTTTGGATCACTAATTAATTAATAAATGGCAACAAATGGGCTTGGAAAAAGGTTTCATTGAGGAAGAAGATGTAGCACACCCCCTACAAAGGCACCCATAAATGAGATAATACAAGTCCTTGCATCTCATGAAACTCATTGACCTATGAATTATAACCCCCTATCCACCTCATCATCCACTACTTGACCTTGAAGGGGCATCGTTGGGAGCATCCCCTACTTGACGGTTTTGGTCTACCCAATAGGACTTTTACAACACCCCTCCCATACCTAAACTTGGTCAATTGTATAGGCTCTTGGATAATTTGTTTAATTTTATGAGGTAGTTTTGATGCACATGTTTAGGTTCCTTATTTATTAGATGTGATTTTCACTTGCCATGATATTTTGACTTGAGATCCTTGGAAGGTATGCCTATTTGTTTTGCAGGACCTTGTTAGTGGACAATTTTGGAGGAACAAGCATAGCTTGGGCGTCCATGGGGCTTGAAGCCCACAGGTTGGATTCCAAGGGCCCACATGCTGGATCACGATGACTTGCCTTTGGAGTCCTAGAAAACACCATGGATGACCTTACCTAGACCCTATTACCCAAACGACTTGCCCAGGAGATGCAAAACATCACTTTTGGAGCCTTGACGTCACCTAGGGCTAGGGTTTGGTCGTGATGGAGGTGTTACTTGTTGACATTTGGAACATTTTGAAGGAATGAGGATTTGGACCATGAGAAATGAGCTTGGATAAATGACATGTGGCCTTTGGAGGCCTAGCCATGCATCCCCAACTCCAATAACTTGCTCCAAGTGTCAAAATGTCTCCCTAAATGGGTGACATCATCTTATTTTAGGGTTTCTAATGTGAAAAAAGTGTAAATTAAATATTATTATTCAGTTTAAGGGGTAATATAAGGCTTGTTGACCCCTTATTGTTGAAATTAATGCAGCTACAAGAGAAATTCTCCTGGAGGATGGCATAAGACCCTAGCGGTGGACTAGGGCTCCCAACACACTCCTGGGGTTTCTTAGTATGAGACCAAGCAGTGGGAGACATGGAAAAAAAACATTGTGAGGGACCCCAGTAGATGACTAGGGTTCTTGGTCTTGGACCAAGAAGTAAGTCCCTAGATGTGTCTAGGGCCCCTGGATATGGTCCATGGAATTCTTCCCTGGTGCTTGGATTGATCCTTAGATATGTTCCTTGGTGGTTGATATAAGTCCCTAGATGTGTCTAGGGCCCCTCGATGTGTTCCATGGAATCCTTTCCCGATGGTTGGATTAATCCTTGGATATGTTCCTTGGTGGTTGATATAAGTCCCTAGATGTGTCTAGGGCCCATGAATGTGTTTCAGGGAACCCTTTCTTAATGCATGGGTTGATCCTTGGTATTGTACCTTAGTGGATAAGACCCTAGATGTGTTCTAGGGACCCCAGATGTGTTTTGGGGGAAAAATAGTCTTTGACCAAGTAGATCTTGATGTAATACCAAGATGTGTTGATGTGTTATCCTTTTCCTCTCTCCCGAGATGGCCCATGAGACCTAGGAGAGTCTATAAAGATGGGCATGACTGCATTGTTGATGTACCCCTTTATGCAATGATGATAAAGTCTATAGATCACCATGAGACTCATGTGGACATGTTTTTCCATTAAGGAACCCCCTTGACTTTATCTTAATATGTATCCCCTTGTTGGTTTTCTTTCCCTCTTGGTTTATGTGATTGGGATTCATTTTGTGTGACTGGGGTTTTAATTTTAGTGATTGGTGTTTTAATATGTAATTAGGATTTTAATTAATATTAATTGACATAATAATTAATATTTATATTAATTATATGTCAATAATTAATTATTATTCTAATACCCTAAACCCCTCTCTCTACCTATAAATTAGACCCTACCCTAAGCCTTTCACATTCACTCTCTCATCCTTCTACAAGCTGTGGCTACCTCAGTTATTGTTCCCTCTTGATTGATGTGGCCTCCTCATTTTCTTTTCAAGTTTCAATCCTGTGATTTTTATTGGCTGGAAGGTTCCTCTTTGGATTTTTTGTTGGATGTGTCTCCTCTAAGGTGTAAAATGTTGCCAGACCTATTTTCAAATTCATATCTTCCCCTTACTAGTTGTCGGACCTGTCCCCAGCTTTAGATATGCCCATTACCTAGTTGTTGGGCCTTCTTAGTGGCTGTCGTCTACTTCTCTGGGCACAAATATTTGTAAGGAGGAGTCGCGGCCTCTTTCTAGGCACCCTCCATGGTTGTACAAGCTTCCTCTAGCTGCCGCTTGGATTTTTTTGAGTCCCCTGTGGGGGTTTCTTTGTGTGTAGTCCAGTTTTCTGAGTAAGAGGGTTTGCTGTTGGATTTTTACTCATCTGTCCAGATCCATTCCTGTGCTATCATTGTTGATTGGAGGGTTTTCTATTTGAGGTTATTTTCTATTCAAGACTTTGGGTTATTGTTGTCTTCCTTGGGGATTCCTACCTATTGGCAAAACTGTCCTATAGTTCTCTTTGATAGAGATCAAACCCTAAGAGGTTTGATCCATGAACCTGACCTAAATCTGAGCATACTTACAGAGGCTTACATTCATGTGTGTGTCAGGCACATCTATCATTCAGGAGGTAAGATAAAATATATTTTATCATAATCAAAATTTCAGGTTTGTTTGTATTTTTATCACACTCATAAATATTTATTAGTTTCAGATTTATTTGTATGTTTTCTAGTTTATGCTAATCTATTAAACATAAAATTTTAAAAGCATTATTTTTTTGAATTTTTCCCTATTTCTAACATGGTATCAGAGCATAGGGAGTGAAAAGAGATATTTAGTGACTAACTCTTGAGCTTGTGTAGATCCATTTGTTTTTAGACAAGGAGATAAACAAGGCCTAGACTTATTTGACAAAAGTGCTTCAAAACATAGGTCTAAAGATTTGGTGCAATCTACTCTAATTCAATAAAACTGAAAGTAGTTGTGCTCTGGTATATCATTACTAGAAGTAGCTAGTTTTTCTCTACTCTAACACCAATAGAAGTAGTTATCGGTGCTTCGTTAATGTGTATGTGTGTGTAAGAGAGAAAGATTGGCTAATTAAGATAAACTTTGTCAAATTTATCTTTGCAAACTTTTATAAACTTACAGATTTCTAGTGAATAGTGAACTGCAGATCTGGACTGATGACAAAACTCAAAGTATGAAATTATTTGTTTGAAAGAAGCAAGCCTCTTGAATTCAAAATTTATATTCTTGACTTCATAGTGATCTGCAGATCTAGTTTGAAGGATTGAATGTGTTCATTCACATTTATTTCTAGAGAATGAATGCATCCTCATTGAAGTGTTTTACAATATCCATCGAAATAAACATGAAAGGGATCAACCATGCAATCAAAACCTCGAAGAACTTGATTCGATATGAAACATTTCACATATTGGCTTTCCCTCTCGATGACTATGTTGAACATTTCAATTATTTGGCAAGATGGATTGAATTCCTTCTTAACAAAGTTTTTAGAATCCAATTCAAATGTCTTTTCTAATTTGCAGAGATGGGTAAGTGCATATCATGCTATATGTCTTAATGGACTTGGTAACAAAATAGGATCCCTCATGGATTACTTCATGGAAGAGGGCATTAATGTGTCTCAACTCTTGAGTAATTGTTTGGCACTCATCAAGGATTTGTCAATGTTGGTAGGATATTTTACAACTCCACCCCTTTAAAGGTGTTTGATCTCAAATATGAACATAAATGGTGAGCCCCAAAAACTTTTACAATATGTGAAGACAAATCAATGATGAGTAGAATCTCTATCCTAATTGACAGACAAATAACCTACAGTCCCTCAATTGAGATACTCAGAGCACCTCAACCCTAATTGGATTTTGTGTGACTTTTTGTTCCAACTTTCCAACAATACCTAAGGTTCATGTGCTAATATAGTACTTACAAATGTTTTCTTTTGTGCTAGTCCATAAGCTTCATTTCCAGAAAGAAAAAATTCCTGAACTTCTTCGTAGGAAGATTTTTACAAAGGAAGATTTTGAGAAGTTTAGAAGAAACTGAGAGAGAAAATAATGCATATCCTCTTTACTGTTCAAGGTAAGTCTAGGTATGCTTCATTTACATTCATTCACTGAAATTGTAATTACTAAAGATAGCAAGAAGAGCTATGTTTACCTTCCTGTCACTTTAATGGACCGGTGTCTTAAAGGAATACTGTCAGAATCTCTTTTGTATTTTGGTTATTTAACCAAGAAAGCTGTGATCTCAACACATATTGGTTTTAATTGATATAAGCTAGGTCTTTCTCCCTGGTTTGGAAACTCAACAGTTTGTTGGGCTATTATCCCCGATATGAGAAACCAACATGTACCCTTGTGAATCAATTTAGGTTGGTTTGTTTTCTTGGTTGAGGAGTCCATCAAATTATCTTAGTAGTTGTGATTTTTATCCCACATTTTGGGAACCTTACAAATATATCCTTTTAATCAAGAGTATTGAGATTGTAATTGAGTCATTATCCTTGGCACATGATCTAAATAAGTTTGACTGAACTTTTCATATGAAACTTGGTACCAGCACCAAGTACATCTTAAAGAGATATGACACCATATCGGAGTTCAAGGATCTTGTAAGATCAAAGAGAGTCAATTTGCTGGGAGGCAGACATATTATGAGACTCAGAGGGAGAGGTCCTAGTATGTGAGTTAAGCCATGACATGCAACATATGGCAGTTTTGAAGTTATATTTGTGGCTTGTGTCTTCTCTTAGATAAAGGGAATTGACTATGACAAGATTCTTGCTCCAGTTGCCATATTACTTCGATCAGATTCATTATATCCCTCATTGTAGATTTTGGTTGGAAAATTCACCAGATAAATGTTAAGACTGAATTTATTAATGGTGAATTTAAGCAAGAGGTTATATCGAACAACCTAATGGGTTCATAATCTATGGGAAAGAATCACGTGAATTGAAGAAAGCTCTGAAAGCTTGGTATGGAAGAATTGACAGTTTCTCTACAGAATCTTGGGTTCACCAAGAATATTTCAATCTTTATATAAAGATTGTATAGAATCATCATTGTTATCTTAGGATGATCTGTTCCTCACATGAAAGGAAAATTTGATAGCTCAGACTAAGAGGGAGCTTTTCAGCAAAATTTGAAATAAAAGACTTGGGTCTTTTTTATTTTCTGAGCTTAAAAGTGTGGTAGAAACTAGGTGAGATCCTTTTCTCATAAGAGAAAGTATGCAGTTGATATGCTCCATAGACTTGTTATGTTGGACTGTAAGTCCATATCCACATTGATGATTTTTAACCTGAAGAAATTACAAGGCCAGGTTATAGGTATAGATCCGGAAGACCCCACCTTATATCAGCAAACAATTGAGTCCTTGATGTATCTTATACATACTAGACCAGACATCTGTTATGCAATGAATTCCCTCAACCAGTTCATGTGTGGACCAAAGAATATACATATGGTTGATGTTAAATATATTCTGAGATATGTTCGGGGGACTATAGCCTATGGGCTCAAATTCACTTCAAGTGGAGATGTATTGCTTCATGGATATACAGATTCATATTGGATGGGCAGTACATTCGACTGGAAGAGAAATTCTGAATATTGTTTCAGTTTGGGTTCAACAATGATCTCCTGGTCCAACAGGAAACATGGTTCCATATCCCAAAGCACTGCATAAGCATAATACATTGTTGAAAGTGCTGCTAGCAGAGAAGTAGTGTGGCTCAGAAAGCTACTGTCTGAATTGTTCAGTGTTGAGCTAGAACCCACAGTAATCCACTATGATAACCATAGTTGTGTAAAGATCTCCGTGATTTCTGTGTTTTCTTAACAGAAAAAAACACATTGAGATGAGATATCACTATGTTCGGAACATAGTGCAAAATAACATTCTCAATATTCAGTATGTTCCGATGATGGAACAAACCACATATAATTTGACCATTCCTCTGTCATTGACAAAGTATGTGTAATTTCGAGACAAGCTTGGTATTGCTGAGAATGCCTCTCTTACAAAGAGGTGTTGACGGGCAAAAATGAACGCTTGTCAACTGGAGGAGTGGGTCTGGTCCGGGGTTATCTAAATAACCCAAGCCGTTTGGGATGATCCACCCCGATGGGTTTAGTGGCTCTGTTGGCCAATCTAAGTCCTAGGAAAATGAAAGAAAAATAAATTAAAGGAACTAATCTAAATAAGAAAACAACTATAGCAAACTATATACAAATCTGAAATATATACAGTTTACTAACTAATGTTGCAAAACAATAATTCTATGAAATTAAAAGTTAAGCTATCAACATAATTGAAATATATGTACAATATTCACAAATTACAGATTTTAAATTGAAAAACCTGCAAAAATCATTTGTGAACTGTCCTAAGACAACAAAGTTGTTGTTTTGATTTTTTATAATTTTTATGAGAAAGAAATTAAATAAAAATTATCTAAGCTGAGAAATTTAAAATAATAAACTTAACTGTAATCTGAACTAAATATCTATCTAAACTACTGAGAATTCTCGAATTTATTAACTATTAAATAACAAATTACAAAGTAACCTGAAGCAACGCTTCCTATTTGTCCTGTGCACAGTAGTTGATTTAGTTGTTTGGTAGGAGGAAACCCGCACCAGATTCTCCACAAGCTTCTCGTAAACAAGAAGCAGTAGTGCTCTTTGAATATAAATGACAGAACAAACAAGACATAAAATGACAGCAATCTTATAATTTACAAATCATCGCAGTTAGATAAATCCCTGTGCAAAGATTTGTACAGAACAGTTCAATTAACGAAGAAGATAAACCTTTACTCATTAAATTGAAATAGAGTAATTGTTGTACTAAAAATGAGATACATAAGATATGGACAGAGTTTAAATCAAAACGCATCAACCTGCAACAAGTCTTGATATCTAAAGTAGTCAAAGACTTAATCACAAATTAAAATGCACAAAACCTAAACGAAAGTATGATAAATTGAAAGCTAAAGCTGTTACAAAAGATCCACTTCCATTCAAGTCTATATCATCATAAATCCATAGTCTTTGTTCTCCCAACAGTGATGGGTTCATTACAAAAATTAATGAGTATAAAAAGGCCACAGGGTAAAACATCCTTGTGGGAATTATCAAAAACAGTTTACAAAAATCTGGGAACAATCTCCCAAGTCTCTATTCCTGCCTATTACTAACAACTTAAAACAAAACTATATCACAAAAAGCATGTTCTAAACTGCCACAACATGTCCAATTTTCCATTGAAATTCGTAGGTACCTGTAGGTGGACAAGAATAAAGAAGTTTAGATAATGTTTTATTGGTAAAATTAACAAAAATTGAACTTTTATGACTAGCTAACAGAATCAAACGATTTTGTAGCTGGTCATATTTATCAACAAAATCGTTTTCAAATCAACTCAAATGATAACAAGAATGTATGTTGTCAACCAAACAGAGCCTTCATTACCAATTCAAAACAAGAAAATTATTCATACTAAAACTAACCAAATCTTTTATTCCAATTTAGAACTAACAGAACTATATCAAACTAACTCAAAGCCAACACAATCGGCTATGCTAATTCAAAACAAAATAGAAATATATTTGATTTGAGCCAACAAAATCATTTATTCTAATTTAAGAAAGACAGAATCATGCTAAAATTTAAACAAAATCATACCAGCCATTGTGAAATCAAATCGAATGATGGTTGTAGCTGCTTACATGTTTTTTCTTTTAAAAATCGCATGTCCTGCAGATGTAAAAATTTGTTGACTGACTGGTTGAATACCCTTTGAATTGATCAAGGATTCATAGTGGGAGGCTGAGTGTAGGAGGGGGGATGGTAGGACAAGTGAGAAGGGTTCTGAGGCACAGCCCTGGAGAAGTCACATATGTTCATTTTCTTCGTCGCTCTTTTTCCTCACTATAAAAAGGTTGAAATTGTGCTCTGCTCCTAGGTATATATCATCATCAAGAATTTCAACAGAGGTCATCTATCTTGGATTGAAATCGCGAGACCACTCTTCGATAACTCCTTCCAAGGGATTGTATAACAACAGAGTGATCGATTTCATCAAATCCCCTACTATGATAAAATCTCCTCGAGTCTAAACATAGAATGCAACTACATGACCAAGATACTCACATTCACACTGCAACTCCCGTGACCCTTCATCAATGGGCATCCATTTGTACAACTGAATCTTTTCATTCACACCAGCAAGCAACTTTCCATTAAACACATTCAAATTATAAACAACTCCCTTTGTTTCCCTCTCAGTTACAAGTTGCAATTTGCCATCTTCAACAGAAAAGACCAGAATTCGGCCCTTTCTAGGTTCATTCTCCTCAGACAACACATAAGTTGTACTGACACAATAATAGACATTATTGTCATCTATTAGTGAACAACTAAGGATTGAACATCCATTTTCATAAACATCAAGTGGGTATGATGAAATCATGTCAAATGTTTGATCATCTAACAGATGCATGAAATGCATATCTGAATAATCCATATTTCTCCAATCAAAATACTTCAAACTGGAAAGGGCAAAAGTTCGAGACTGATCCTGATGGAAAATTCTACGAG
The DNA here is from genome assembly GCA_009831015.1 of Picea engelmannii. Classification (NCBI taxonomy): domain Eukaryota; kingdom Viridiplantae; phylum Streptophyta; class Pinopsida; order Pinales; family Pinaceae; genus Picea; species Picea engelmannii. Next base: position 151,047 of record ML799224.1, on the reverse strand, counting down.
CTTCTTCTCCAAGTGAAATTCTACGAATGTGAAGTTTCTGAATGTCATCTATTGACCCAATAGTAAGCATCTCTTCGTTTGCAATGGCCAGACTGCCCGAAAATGCCTCCGGACCGAATGAGCGCATGTGATTAACTTCTTCGTGATTCACATTTCTGTAGAGTAATTTCATGTTGCTACTGTAAATAACTGTCGGCTTGTCTGATGCTATGAAAACATGTGTTGAATTCTTAGCGTGAAAAGTCTAAAAATTAATAGGTTTTGTACCCAACTGAATCTTCCTCGTATCAGATAATTCCCCACTGCTCATATTCAATATAAACCTAAATAAATGTCCATCCCCAAGACCACAGAGCAAGTATGCAATCCCTTCCAATGTACAAAGAAGAGAAGACCGAGGTGGGACATTTTCTTCAAACTGCAGCCTTGTAATCAAGTGCAGATCGGGAAGAGAGTAAACATTAATACTATTGTCTCTCCAGAGTCCAACAGCTGCCCATTCACTCCTCACAGGATTATCAGCAATATGATTTATATCAACACAAGAGACATCAAAGTCAATGGCCAAATGTTTCACCTCAGTCAGGGATCTCTCTAAAAATTCCAAGTAGACAAGATTACCCGTTCTAGTGGCCAAAAGAACCTGAGTAGCATTAGTTGTGGTTACAATTTTCAACACTTGCAAATAGACCAAAATGCTCCTTTCAACCACGGAGAAGATCTGACTTTTGACCTGTAAAGGACGAGCTAGATCTCTGTAATAACCCAATTTCTGAGGAAACCGCCCGCAATGAAGGTAAAGGCACTAATTTCGGTTCTGGTTTTTCAAGGTTTTGATCTAATTCAAAACCGTTTGCCCAGAATCGCCCACGCAAAAACGTGTCTCTAGGAGGAAAATACGGGGTTAGCCTAAGCAGTCTCCTCTGGCACTATCAAACCATAATAGAGTCTGGGCACCATGGGGGTTCAAATTGCACTACAGGGGCCATAGCAGAGAGCACACAGTCAATCAGGGTAAACAGACTGGGGTTTGGACATGGTATACGTAGGACCGCAAGCTCATAGATTTCCCCAAAAGAATAGAGGTAACCCGGGATAGAAGGCAAGCATTAATGCCTAAGTGTGCGAGGGTGGTGGAACGAAACAGACCCATGCAAAACATTCATACCGAATGTACAATTGACGGTGCTATGGTGATCACTATTGCAATGTGTTAAAAGCAATGTCAATTAAACAATTATTGAAAAATATGGTGAGTCGACCCAAATATTTGCACAAGCAATAGTGTTTGTATGATTTAAAACAAAATAATGTTTCGAATATAGCACCAAGGATTCAATCATAAAATGTATGCTTTATATGAAACTATTGCACTAAGGGTCTAATCAAAATGTTAATCCATTCTCAACAAATCATTGCACCAAAGAATTCAATGAAAGACTATAGAACATCAAACCACCAATGTATCAAGGACTCAATGACAATCATTGTAATATCATTTCATTGCAAACTTAATAAAATGAGGTCATATTAACATAAAATGCAAAGTGGGTAAAAAATTTGGTGTCTTGCCAACTCTGTAACCATCATTGAGTGAAATGAACATATAAACAAGAGTAACCATAATAATCCAGTGGCGATTTTAATGCTATTGACAGGACTTCGAACCAAGGTTTTCACACTTGCAGTCGTGAAAACGAAAACAAAAGGCAGGCGTGCTAATGAGCAAGATAATGTTGTTTTATGAAAAAGATTGGGACAAGCATTGAGAGTTCAAAACCTTTGTGTGGGCAGCTTGTAAGGAAAAGATAAAAATGAAAAATGGTTGCCAATAATGGTGACACACTGGTAGAAGCAGTTATCTATGCCATAAGAACAAATCCAGATTATGATAATGAGAATAATTCTAAATCAAAAACAACTAGAAAATTATTTAAAGATCATCATTAACCAAAGAATTCCAGCTGTGCTTAAAAGATGAAAATTGATAACAGTCTTAAGACAAGTGAGTCATGATATTAAAGATAAATCTCCAATACTATTGACAGAGCCACTGCTGCCAGCAGGCGTTCATAGCCTCGACAGGGTTTCCATTTAACCCACTCTGATATCCGTATCCTGCTAAGAAGTTCCAGATCAGAATAAAGGACATTTTAAGGTCAAGAGTGTTGGTTGTGGAGCCTGATTATCTTCATGATTTAGAGATCCTTTCTTTCAGCTGTTTTTATACCCCATGAAGTATTTACACCCCAGAAGTATGTACACTCTTCCACGCAGGGGAGTGCAGAGGGGGGGTACCCCCTCTGTGGGGTCCGGGGGGTCCATCCCCCCGACTGGGGGGTCTGGGGGCAAGCGGGCCCCCAGCGGGGGTTCAGGGGCAGCGTCCCCCGATAGGGGTTCGGGGGCGAAGCCCCCGAAGAAAAAATTGCCTTGTAAAAGTATATTGTAATTTCATTGTAAATCTGGACCGTTCATTATAAGGTCGCAGATCTAACGGTAGAGATTATGTTAGGGTTTTTTTCCCTAGAAGGAAACCCTCTTTTATGAGGGAAATGTATTACGGCTATGAAGGATGGTGAATATTGTATTCTGAGAGAGGAGACTGTGAGAGAAAGAAGAGGAAGTTACAACGGGTTTTGTTGTAGGTTGCATCCCTTCATTTGCTGGATAATAATAAAGGAAGGACCTGGAAATTTCTCTGGTGGACGTAGCCCACACTGGGTGAACCACGTAAATCTGTATCTCTCTTGTATTGTGTGTCTTCTGTGTTTTTTTCTGCATTTGTTTTATTTTATTGCTCCGCGGTCCTGTTTTTCTAACAAAGAGATTTAATACTTGCAAATTTTCATATACCCGACATTGCTTCACTGCCAGCGGGCCTGTTCAGTACCCCGACGAAGTTTTCTTGGCGTCATGCATGCATTTACCCGCTGCCAACAGACATGTTCAGCATCCCGATAGGTTTACAAGCACTTCCCATAGCTCTTTAATGATTTATTTGGTTTTTTAAAGATATATAATTGAGCGGGGTGACGCTGAAAATTATGATATTTTGACATATTTTTACAGACCTTGAAAGAATTTTTTAAAATTGTCCTTCATTAATATTCAGAGATGGTTTGTTTACAAAACCGTCCTTCTAAGGCAAGGAGACATCTTCTGAGTTATTCCCTTAAGGAACAGGGACAGCGTAAGAAGAAAAAGATGATTGTGACAGGCTTCACTTACATATTGAAATCAATAAACTTCTTTCAAACAACAATCTTTCCTTGACATGGATGTAAATTTCAGAAGCATATCACAATTGATGTTTAGACAACTTTTCAGCAGTCATTTCAGATGAATTTTTTTTTATGTTTTCTTTATCTGAACAGTTCATAATGCAGGTATGCGTATTTCAAAAGTGAAAACTGATAAGCATAAATGGAAACAAAACACACCAGCGAAGAAAAATTTGAAACCAAAGAAATCCAAACAACAAAAACAAAAAAAAAATATGTACAGAAGGTGCATCTGAAAACCTCATGCCACAAATCCCTTGGGAGACTGAAAGAAAGTAGAAAAATCTTGTTTGATGGGAAATCAGTCCTACTCGTGGTACCTTGGGTCAGGGTTGATTCATATTTATTTATCTCTTTACTTTCCATTTAAGATTTGCATGACGATACTGCATTTTTGAAAATAAATGTTCAACTAAAGGCAAAGAGAAAAAGATCAAGGGGACTTCCCTGACAACAGCCGTATTATGGTTCTCGTGGTGCACCCACTTGCATTCATGACTACATTATTACAAAGAGAACTAGTGAGAAATAAAAATGAAAGAAAACCTATTCCTAAACCTACCCTAAATTTTAAACAAATCAGAATACTACGTGAAGTCATGCTTCCAATGTATCCATCGGAGTAACTCCAATCCTGCAACAGAAACAAAATCAATCATTATTAATAAGAATGGTAGTATATCAACAAATGATAGAAACATATCACACTTACCTTCATAATCATCATCTAAAAACAAAGTAAGCACGATATTACCATTCCCTTGAATATTCTTGATGTATGAATCCTCCAGCCATTGTGCAATCTTGTCATGATAAGGGTCATAATGGCATGGGAGAGTGTAAGTAAGTTTGAAAAACTTGTTAGGATTATGAGGAAATGGAATAACCATCAGCCAAGGTTGAAATGCCCCATCCTCCTGACAGTTCTCTGAGTGTTCATTAATTTCTTCACATGGAGGATCTAAAAGAAACATGTCACGCCTACTTCCAAGATACTTAGGTAAAAAGAAAGCAAGCACAACCTTGTCTTTATTAAAAAAAAATTTATATATCCTAATATCCTATCACAAAAATAGGGATGCAAACCATGACTTTGATGAAATGAATATACCAATGGGAAACTCATCATAGGAAGATTTGTGCAATCAATTGGATCATTGGTTTGAATGTTTCCTTCGATGAGATTGATCATTTCAAAATGTGAAGCATAAACATTAAGATTTGAGCTAAGCAAGGAATGAATATGCAACTTAGAATGTTTGATCTCCATAAGATATAATGCATTGTCCTTTTCAACAATAAACTGTGTAAAATCATCTCGCAACATGTCCTTTTCCCATGTGAGTGATGAAAGTGAACAAGCGTCAAATCCGGTTTTATCAATGTTATGCTCGGAATTAATTTCACCAAAATTTAGCATATCGAAAGGATATGATTGTGGTGGAAAAGAGTAGTATGTTGTAGGTAATATGTCAAGTCCACCAGAATCTAGGAATATATCAGGATATAAAGAATAAAAGGAATCGGAAATAAGTAGATGAAAAGAATCTCTTGAACTATGATACTCAACAATGGTATTCTCAAGACAATTCTCTTCACTTTCTTTAAAACTCTCACTCTGTTTTGGTGACGAATTTCTCAACATAATATGATCATCTGGATTTGCCTTTTGTGTGAT
>ML799224.1:123869-146038 GCA_009831015.1 Picea engelmannii | reverse complement strand
AGTTTCTTCTTCTAGTTGTGTAACTTCTTCTCTAATCAGTTTCATAGGAGTACTAGAACATTCAAGACGATTTTCGTTGCTTAAGTGTTCTTCAATGACTGATTTTAAATGTTGATTAGAGCATGAGTTACAAGAATGAGGGTGTTCACCTTGAGCCAGAAACGAATCATCTTCTATACTAGTCGTAGACTGAAAATACAATGATTCAAAGGAAAAACCAATTTGGTTGTCAATAAGAGCCTGATCAATAGATTCTACCTCCCTGGCTTGTTCAACATTATCGGAATAATTTTTCTCTTCTTGCGAAGAATATTGTTCTTGCAATTGAGTGATAGGATTTGCAATTGGTTCTTCATTCGTGATTGAACATGATTGGATGGAAGGGATGGAAGCATCATAGAAGAGATTTAATGCCAATGACATGTCATTGATATTAAATTTACAGAGGATATGATAGACTCTTGTCAAAAAGTCTTATGAAGATGAATCGTCGTTGATTAGCGAAGTATGAAATTCTTCACATAATTGATCAAAATCATAAATTTCAAAAGCATCTAGAAACTCATCTACAAATTGAAACCAATCAAAAATGTGACATGCCGGAAAGGATTCAAACCAATGTTTGAACTGACCTCTAAAAGTAAAAGCAAAAAGTCTGCATAAAACTCCTAAATCTGAGATGTCATGTTTGATGCATTTGCACCAAAACTTGTTAAGGTGCTCTTTAGCAGATATATTGCCTCCACCATCAAAGGTGAGTTTGGACAAGTGAGAGACTGTCTCATTGGGAACATTGGGTAATGAGAAGTTGAACGCATGTTCCAACACAGTGATTTGGGGAGCCATGGGGGAAATTGGATACATTTAACAATAAAGGCTCCTACAAGACCAACTTGTCAGTCAGCCCTCCTTCTAGGGCCATTTGTTGACAGGAGAAAATGAACGCTCGTCAACTGGAGGAGTGGGTCCGGTCCAGGGTTGTCTAAATAACCCAAGCCATTTGGGATGATCCACCCTGATGGGTTTAGCGGCTTCGTTGGCCGATCTAAGTCCTAGGAAACGAAAGAAAACTGAATTAAAGGAACTAATCTAAATAAGAAAACAACTACAGCAAACTATATACAAATCTGAAATATATACAGTTTACTAACTAATGTTGCAAAAGAATAATTCTATGAAATTAAAAGTTAAGCTATCAACAGAATTGAAATATATGTACAATATTCACAAATTACAGATTTTAATTTGAAAAACCTGCAAAAATCATTTGTGAACTCTCCTAAGACAACAAATCTGTTGTTTTTTATTTTTTATAATTTTTATGAGAAAGAAATTAATTTTTTTTAATCTAAGCTAAGCAATTTAAAATAATAAACTTAACTGTAATCTGAACTAAATATCTATCTAAACTACTGAGAATTCACAAATTTATTAACTATTAAATAACAAAATACAAAGTAACCTGAAGCAACGCTTCCTATTTGTCCTGTGCACAGTAGTTGATTTAGTTGTTTGGTAGGAGGAAACCCGCACCAGATTCTCCACAAGCTTCTCGTAAACAAGAAGCAACAGTGCTCTTTGAATATAAATGACAGAACAAACAAGACATAAAACGACAACAATCTTATAATTTACAAATCATCGCAGTTAGATAAATCCATGTGCAAAGATTTGTACAGAACAGTTCAATTAACGAAGAAGGTAAACCTTTACTCATTAAATTGAAACAGAGTAATTGTTGTACTAAAAATGAGATACATAAGATATGGACAGATTTTAAATCAAAACACATCAACCTGCAACAAGTCTTGATATCTAAAGTAGTCAAAGACTTAATCACAAATTAAAATGCACAAAACCTAAACGAAAGTATGATAAATTGAAAGCTAAAGTTGTTACAAAAGATCCACTTCCATTCGAGTCTGTATCATCATAAATCCATAGTCTTTGTTCTCCCAACAGTGATGGGTTCACTACAAAAATTAATGAGTATAAAAAGGCCACAGGCTAAAACATCCTTGTGGGAATTATCAAAAACAGTTTACAAAAATCTGGGAACAATCTCCCAAGTCTCTATTCCTGCATATTACTAACAACTTAAAACAAAACTATGTCACAAAAAGCATTTTCTAAACTGCCACAACATCTCCAATTTGCCATTGAAATTCGTAGGTACCTATAGGTGGACAAGAATAAAGAAGTTTAGATAATATTTTATTGGTAAAATTAACAAAAATCGAACTTTTATGACTAGCTAACAGAATCAAACGATTCTGTAGCTGGTCATATTTATAAACAAAATCGTTTTCAAATCAATTCAAATGATAACAAGAATGTATGTTGTCAACCAAACAGAGCCTTCATTACCAATTCAAAACAAGCAAATCATTCATACTAAAAGTAACCAAATCTTTTATTCCAATTTAGAACTAACAGAACTATATCAAACTAACTCAAAGCCAACACAATCGGCTATGCTAATTCAAAACAAAACAGAAATATATTTGATTTGAGCCAACAAAATCATTTATTCTAATTTAAGAAAGACAGAATCATGCTAAAATTTAAACAAAATCATACTAGCCATTGTGAAATCAAATTGAATGATGGTTGTAGCTGCTTACACGTTTTTTTCTTTTAAAAATCACATGTCCTATAGATGTAAAAATTTGTTGACTAACTGGTTGAATACCCTTTGAATTCATCAAGGGTTCACAGTGGGAGGCTGAGTGTAAGAGGCGGAATGGTGGGACAAGTGAGAAGGGTTCTGAGGCACAGGCTTGGAGAAGTCACAGATGTTCATTTGCTTCATCGCTCTTTTTCCTCACTATAAAAAGGTTGAAATTGTGCTCTGCTCCTAGGTATATATCATCATCAAGAATTTCAATAGAGGTCATCCATCTTGGATTGAAATCGCAAGACCTCTCTTTGATAACTCCTTCCATGGGATTGTATAACAACAGAGTGATCGATTTCATCAAATCCCCTACTATGATAAAATCTCCTCGAGTCTAAACACATAATGCAACTACATGACCAAGATACTCACATTCACACTACAACTACCGTGACCCTTCGTCAATGGGCATCCATTTGTACAACTGAATCTTTTCATTCACACTAGCAAGAAACTTTCCATTAAATGAATTCAAATTATAAATAGCTCCCTTTGTTTCCCTCTCAGTTACAAGTTGCAATTTGCCATCTTCAACGGAAAAGACCAGAATTCGTCCCTTTCTAGGTTCATTCTCCTCAGGCAACACATAAGCTGTACCGACACAATAATAGACATTGTTGTCGTCTATTAATGAACAACTAAGGATTGAACATCCATTTTCATAAACATCAAGTGGGTATGATGAAATAATTTCAAATGTTTGATCATCTAACAGACGCATGAAATGCATATCTAAATAATCCATATTTCTCCAATCAAATACTTCAAACTACAAAGACAAAAAGTGCGAGACTGATCCTGATGGAAAATTCTACGAGCTTCTTCTCCAAGTGAAATTCTATGAATGTGAAGTTTCTGAATGTCGTCTATTGACCCAATAGTAAGCATCTCTTCGTTTGCAATGGCCAGACTTCCCGGAAATGCCTCCGGACTGAGACTTCTTGATTAACTTCTTCGTGATTCACATTTCTGTAGAGTAATTTCCTGCTGCTACTATAAATAACTGTCGGCCTGTCTGATGCTATGAAAACATGTGTTGAATTCTTAGCACGAAAAGTCTGAAGATTAATAGGTTTTGTACCCAACTGAATCTTCCTCGTATCAAATAATTCCCCACTGCTCATATTCAATATAAACCTAAATAAATGGCCATCCCCAAGACCACAGAGCAAGTATGCAATCCCTTCCAATGTACAAAGAAGAGCAGACCGAGGTGGGACATTTTCGTCAAACTGCAGCCTTGTAATCAAGTGCAGATCGGGAAGAGAGTAAACATTAATACTATTGTCTCTCCAGAGTCCAACAGCTGCCCATTCACTCCTCACAGGATTATCAGCAATAGGATTTATATCAACGCAAGAGACATCAAAGTCAATGGCCAAATGTTTCACCTCAGTCAGGGATCCCTCTAAAACTTCCAAGTAGACAAGATTACCCGTTCCAGTGGCCAAAAGAACCTGAGTAGCATTAGTTGTGGCTACAATTTTCAACACTTGTAAATAGACCAAAACGCTCCTTTAGCCACGGAGAAGATCTTAAATTTTACCTGTAAAGGATGAGCTAGATCTCTGTAATAACCCAATTTCTGAGGAAACCTCCCTCAATGAAGGTAAAGGGGCTAATTTTGGTTCTGGGTTTTCAAGGGTTTGATCTAATTCAAAATTGTTTGCCCATAATCGCCCACGCAAAAACGTGTCTCTGGGAGGAAAATACGGGGTTAGCCTAAGCAGTCTCCTCTGGCACTATCAAACCATAACAGAGTCTGGGCACCATGGGGTTTCAAATTGCACTACAGGGGCCATAGCAGAGAGCACACAGTCAATCAGGGTAAACAGACTGGGGTTTGGACAGGGTATACGCAAGACCACAAGCTCACAGATTTCCCCAAAAGAATAGAGGTAACTCGGGATAGAAGGCAGGCATTAATGCCTAAGTGTGCGAGGGTGGTGGAACGAAACAGACCCATGCAAAACATTCATACCGAATGTACAATCGACGGTGCTATGGTGATCACTATTGCAATGTGTTAAAAGCAATGTCAATTAAACAATTATTGAAAACTATGGTGAGTCAACCCAAATATTTTCACAAGCAATAGTGTTTGTATGATTTAAAACAAAATAATGTTTCGAATATAACACCAAGGATTCGATCATAAAATGTATGCTTTGTATGAAACTATTGCACTAAGGGTCTAATCAAAATGTTAGTGCGTTCTCAACAAATCATTGCACCAAAGAATTCGATGAAAGACTATAGAACATCAAACCACCAATGTATCAAGGACTCAATGACAATCATTGTAATATCATTTCATTGCAAACTTAATAAAATGAGGTCATATTAACAGAAAATGCAAAGTGGGTAAAAAATTTGGTGTCTTGCCAACTGTGTGACCATCATTGAGTGAAATGAACACATAAACAAGAGTAACCATAATAATCCAGTGGCGATTTTAATGCTATTGACATGACTTCGAACCAAGTTTTTCACGCTTGCAGTCGTGAAAATGAAAACAAAAGGCAGGTGTGCTAATGAGAAAGATAATGTTGTTTTATGCAAAAGATTGTGACGGGCATTGAGAGTTCAAAACCTTTGTGTGGGCAGCTTGTAAGGAAAAGATAAAAATGCAAAATGGTTGCCAACAATAGGGAGTGTTGAAATTAATGAAATTGCAAGATCCATTCTCTTGGAGGATGGCATAAGACCCTAGAGGTGGACTAGGTCCCCCAACACACTCCTGGGGTTTCTTGGTATGAGACCAAGCAATGAGAGCCATGTTAAAATACCCTTGTGAGGCTCCCTAGTAGATGATTGGGGTTCTTGGTCTTGGACCAAGAAGTAAGTCCCTAGATATGTCTAGGGCCCCTAGATATGGTCCAGGGAATCCTTTCTTGATGCTTGGATAGATCCTTAGATATGTTCCTTGGTGGTTGATATAAGTCCTTAGATGTGTCTAGGGCCCTTGGATGTGTTCCAGGGAAATTTCCTTTCCTTGTGCTTGGATTGATCCTTGGATATGTTCCTTGGTGGTTGATATAAGTCCCTAGATGTGTCTAGGGCCCCTGGATGTGCTCTAGGGAACCCTTGCTTAATGCATGGGTTGATCCTTGGTCTTGTACCTTAGAGGATAAGACCCTAGATGTGTTCTAAGGCCCCCAAATGTGTTCTAGGGGAAAATAGTATTTGACCAGGTAGATCTTGGTGTAATACCAAGATGTGTTGATGTGTGATACTTTTCCTCTCTCCCAGGATGTCCCATGAGACCTAGGAGAGTCTATGAAGATGGACATGACCAAATTGTTAATGTACCCCCTTATGTAGTGATGATAAATTTTATAGGTCACCATGAGACTCACATGGACATGTTTTTCCATTAAGGACCCCACTTGACTTTATCTTAACAGGTAGCCCCTTGTTGGTTTGCTTTCCCTCTTGGTTTATGTGATTGGGTTTCATTTTGTGTGACTAGGGTTTTAATTTTAGTCATTGGGGTTTTAATATGCCATTAGGATTTTAATTAATATTAATTGACATATTAATTATATGTCAATAATTAATTATTATTGTAATACCCTAAACCCTTCACCCTACCTATAAATTAGACCCCACCCTAAGCCTTTCACATTCACTCTCTCATCCTTCTACAAGCTGTGACTACCTCAATGATTGTTCCCTCTTGATTGATGCAACCTCCTCATTTGATTTTCAAGTTTCAGTCATGTGATTTTTATTGGCTAAAAGATTCCTCTTTGGCGTTACTGATGCGTGTGTCTCCTTTGAGGTGTACAGTGCTTTTGAACCTATTTTCAACTTTAGATCTTCCCCTTACTAGCTTTCAGACCTATCCTTAGCTTCAGATCTGCCCATTACCTAGTTGTCAGGCTTGCTTAGTGGCTGCCTTCTACTTCTCTAGGCAAAGATCTTTGTAAGGGGGAGCTGCAACCTATTTCTAGGCACCCTCCATGGTTGTACATGATTCCTCTAGCTACCGCTTGGAGTTTTTGAGTCCCCTATGGGGGTTTCTCTGTGTGCAGTCCAATTTTTTGAGTAAGAGGGTTTTTTGTTGAATTTTTACTCACCTGTCCATATCCATTCCTATGCTATCATTGTTTATTGAAGGGTTTTATGTTTGAGGTTATTTGTTGTTCAAGACATTGGGTTATTGTTTTCTTCTTTGGGGCTTCCTACCTATTGGAAAAACTGTCCTATAGTTCTCTTTGACAAATATCAAACCCTAAGAGGTTTGATCCATGAACCTGAACTAAATCTAAGCATACTTATAGAGGCTTGCATTCATGTGTGTGTCAGGTACATCTATCATTCAGGAGGTATGCTAAAATCTATTTTATCATACTTAGAATTTCAGATCTGTATGTATTTCATCATACTCAAGAATATTTATTAGCTTCAGATTTGTTTGTATGTTTTCTAGTTTATGTTGATCTATTAAACATAAAATTTTAAAAACATTGTTGTTTTGAATTTTTCCCTATTTCTAGAACTTATCTTATGTTTTACCGTAATTAAGTGGACAAACTATGTTTTAGACATTTTGTATAAATAGAGATTAAGTGAATATCATTTCATAACATAACTCTCCCATTGTGAGAAATATTTGGCTAAAATTTGCACCCTCTTTGGGAAACCTCTTCTCTCTTGTACTATTTTCTTGATTTCTTTATGCTATTTGTGGAAGAAGTAGGGCGCTACATCTCTTGGAGTTTTTCTTTGGCATTTGTGGTGGATTTATCTCTTCATTTCTTGAACTAGTTAAGGATTTATCTTGTTGATGCGTCATTGCTTAGTTACAAGTTTGATTTGCTAGATTTATTGGGGAGTATAAGGATTTAAAACCCCACCATTATCTATCATTTTTTTCTATAAGTCATTTGTTGCACAAGGGTTTACTAGGAGAAGTAAAAGGGTTTATACCCTCCTAGTATCTCCTAACCTAGCATTTTCTTTCCTTGGGGAGTAAGAGGGTTTACACCCCTAAGAAGATAGCATTGTTTTATCTCTTTATTTACTTGACTCCATAACCCAATAGATAAAGGCACTAGTATAATTGCAATGGAGAAATAAAATATTGCATTGGTTAATGTGAATTTTCGTGATTTAGAGGTTGTCTAAATTGGAATCAATTATTTGCTCTATATGTTTGATTGAGCCACTAGGGTGTCATATTTACCTAAGTACTTATTTCTATTGTTATAAATCTTCATCTACAACCATTAGGGCTGCAGAAACCCTAACATTTTTTCATTCATAACTTGTTTTTCAACTGTCAGAATTTGGTAAGAGTTTGCCACATTAATCTACTTAGCCTAGCACAACTTTTGGGTGGATTCTTTGTGAGTTTTGGTGGTTGTATTTACTTCTGTAACAACTTGTTTTCTACATCCATAAGACTGCAAAATATCTCTTCAAACACTTTTTATTACAACCTTGTTTCATTGCTAAAGTCTCATGCTTTCATTCTTGAGTATCACTAGTGTTTGTCTAACTTATCTCTTGCATCATTTGTTGGACCTTTAGCAACTATTTATCAGATTTAATACTTGTTATCTTCCTGATATACATTGTTGTTTATTGCTGCAATTAGGGACAACAATATTAACTTGCTTTTCCACCTAACATTATACATATATGCTCAGCTTGTTCTTGTGTCTCAAGTAGGTACAACATTCTTCGCAGTTGTTCTTAACTCTTGGCAACCATTGGATGTCACCTAAACTCTTTCCCAATACTTTATGCATCGTCTATATTGACCTTTAGGGGGAAATTCCTTCATCTTTTCACTTTCCATCTCATTCCCCCTAGGATCACCATGATTCCCCCCTTGAGGTGATTTTATCATCTATAAAGTGACGAGAATACCTGCCTAACATGACAATGGGTAGGTGTTCTCAAAGTTGTTTCCATTTGGTGGCTGGGTTGGGATTTTACCAGCCTACAACTTGTGTGATAATAGGTCCAAGGAGATCATACACCTGGTACATTCAAATGTTTGTGGACCGATGTCAGTTCCATATGCGAGTGGTTATCGATATTACGTGACCTTTAATGATGATTATTCCAAGAGGACATGGATCTTCTTCATGAAGACCAAGGATGAAGTGTCCAGTCGATTCAGGGAGTTCAGAGCTCTGGTGGAGAATTAGATAGGAAATAATATCAAGGTTTTGAGGTTAGATAACAATACCTCCAACGATTTCAAGAAAATTTGTAAGGAAGCAGGGATCAAGAAGGAGTTGACGATGCCTTTCAACCCAAAACAAAATGGGGTTGCAGAGAAGAAGAACTAGACCATAGTTGAGGTAGCCAAGACAATGTTACATGACCGATATCTACCCATGATGCTTTGGGAAGAAGAATGCAACACTACAATGTATGTTTGGAATAGGATTCCTCATAGGATCTTGGAGGACAAAAATCTTGAGGAAACATTCAAAAGAGCAAATGTAGAGATAGGGAATTTGAGAATCTTTGGTTGTCTAGTTTACTTTCATGTTCCTAAGGAGAAGAGGACAAAGTAAGAGCCTTCTAGGAACAAGGTTGTGTTTGTGGGATAAAGTGAGACATCAAAGGACTACAACATCTACATTCCATGATAGTGATATGTTGAGGTTAGTCAGGATGTTAGATTTGAGGAGGACTTAGCCTTCAAGAGGTCTCGTGAGACCACAAAAGGTGGTGAGCATTAGGAGGCCCTAAATATTGAGGCAAGTACAGGACCATCCAGTACCCTCAGATCATGAGGATGAATTTGTGGATTCAAGGGATCCTCCTAGTGATGAATAAATGAGGCCTAGATGACTTTGAGATACTTTGAAGGATGAAGAGGGGCACACAACTCCAAAAGGAACCTTCAGGGAGAGTAAGCCTCCACAAATATTCTCCATCTATGTGGCCCTTATGAGAAACATCATTGATCCAAATCCTTCTAGTTTTGAGGAAGTAGCAATCCAACACGTTTGGAAGGATTCCATGATGGAGGAGTACCAATCCATCATGAATAATGATGTGGGGAACATAGTTCCAAGACCGAGAGGGAAGTCTATAGTGACTTCCAAGTGGATCTGCAAGATCAAGCATACTATAGATGGTAGTATCAATAATTATAAGGCAAGGTTCATGGAAAGAGGGTTCTCCCAGAAATAGGCAGTGAACTACGAGGAGACCTTTTCTCCATTGGTCGAGTATACTTCTATCAGGATGGTTATTTCTCTCGCTTCAGTTATGAAGTGGAAGATCCATAAAATGGATGTGAAGACAACATTTCTCAATGGTGTAATTGAGGAGGAGGTATACATAGAGAAACCTAAAGGCTTTGAGGTACATGGGAGGAAATCCCATGTGTGCAGGTTGAAGAAGGCATTGTATGGACTCAAGTAGGCACCTAGAGCATGGTACTAAAGGATTGATGGGTATTTGAAGAGCTTGGACTTTACCAAGAGTGACACAGACCCCAACCTATATCTCCTACAGGTTGGTAAGGATCCTCTCATATTGGTGTTATATGTCGATGATTTTTTTCTCACAGGAGCTAAGAAGCTCATTATTAGGTGCAAAAAGGAACTTGCCTTAGAGTTTGAGATAAAGGATATTGGATTGATGCATTACTTCTTGGGATTAGTGGTGTGCCAAGAACCAAGAGAGATATTCCTCGGACAGGGGAAGTACACATTTGAGATACTAAGGAGATTTGGGATGATGGATTGTAAGTCCATGACTACACCTATGACCACCAACCTGAATATGTTGGGAGCTTCATATTCAAACTTGGTGGATCCCACGATGTATAGGAAATTGATTGGGTTGTTGATGTATCTAGTTAATACCAGACCAGATATATGTTTTTCTATCAACACCTTGAGTTAGTTCATAGTAGAGATGAGGCAGGTTGCAACAAAACATGTGCTTAGGTGCCTTCACGGTACAATTTGATTTTGTCTGAGATATGTCAGAGATGATGGAGAGAGGTTGCATGGATATTCAGACTCAAATCGGGTAGGTAGTGTAGTTGATAGGAAGAACACTTATGGTGGTTGTTTCAGGCTAGGATTAGCAGTGGTTTTTTGTTACAAAAGGAAACAAACTTTCGTGGAACTCAACTCAACAAAGGAAGAGTATCTAACAACTAGTTTGGCGATTTGTGAGGCTATTTGGCTTCACAAGATTATTGCAGGATTATTTGGTCAGGATTTGGAGCCTACTGTGATTCACTGCAACAATCATAATTGTATTAAACTCTCAAAAAATCCATTGCTTCATGATAGGTCAAAACACATTGAGATCAAATACCACTTCATCTGAGATAGAGTACACAAAGGAGAAATGAAGCTCCAACACATTCCATTAGATGAGCAGATTGTTGATATTCTCACAAGCTTTCAAACAAATTTTTATAATGTAAAAAATAAAATGGTGGAAATCTTTGAATTTAAAATAAGATGAACTGTCATCCAAAAGCTCAATGCAGAGGAATAAAGAAAAAGAAGCAAACATAACAACCATATTGTTGAGAATGCTAACATAATCCTCAGAGTATAAGAAAATTAGAAAGAGATACATGAAATAGTTGAACTCCAAGTACACCATAAGCGAGTGGTAATGAAGACTCTACATATGGAACCAACAGCTGAAATTCAGGTGGATCCATGGCTTCAGGATTTTTGAAATATTGAACAACCTCTAGGGAGAATCTGGGTAACTGGAAACAAGTGATAATTGTTTAGAATTTTCTGAAATTTTATAAAACATGAAAATTCAACATTTTTCCCCAAAACCCGACAATTTCATCTTACAACAATAGGAACTAGAAATGCGTGGTGATATAAAAGTAAATTGAAAGGATATTGCATACCTCAGTAGACACCCCTAACTCAAGACATGAACCTTCAATAAGAACAAACAATATGACAATAATAACATACTGCAATAAAGTTGTAGGTCTTGGCTCTGAAACTTCCTTTCTTAGCAACCCAAAACTAACTTGAGGACCACCAAGAGGATCTAACCCTCTTAATTGGGCTCTTCTACCATGAAAAGATTGTATTTGGTACCGACAACTTCCCTTAATTTTCTTTGAAGCTTCGAAAAAACTTCTTCCCTGTTGCCTCTTAAATTTCCAAGAAAGAGAACTCCACCAAGATCCCTAAAAGGTTCTTGACCAATAACCCAAAATGTGGTATAACCAAAAAGATTATCTTTTATTAATTTCACGTCATTCGGGTCTACTTTCTCAGGCCCAATGAACTCCATCAACTTGAAAGCATCAACTTCAAAATTTCTTATCGCTGACTCCAACTGAGGGCTATTTGGTGTCTGCATTAAAACATTATCATATTGAAGGGCATAATAATTCCAGAAACATTGTGTGCAAATACCCATATCTTGCGCACCAACATGTTAAAACACACTACATGTTTAAAGAAGCTCAAGAAATCCATAAATAAGAAACTCAACAATGTCAGTATGATAGAATGAAGTTAGACCTACCTTTTCATGTTATATTCTTTTGTTCCTTGTTTTTTCTTTAACAATATGATATTAAAAGAAGATGAAATATTTACTGGAAATGTTTCTAATTTCTCTATAAGCTTTTACAGAAAGAATATATACGATGCAATTTACCATAAAAAACATTGAACAATGACACATCTAAGTCGGAAAAATATAATTCATCCTGAAGACAATAGTAAAAGATTTTGAAATTTTACTCATGTTTATAAGTAGAAAAAAAGGATTAGATAAGAGTCCATAAGGGGATTAACATGTATAAGCTTAGTCAGGTAGAATTATTTTATGACATATGTGATGCCAGGTCATGTAAATAGCTACTAACAGTGTAACATCCTAGCAATCAAGTTTCAAACAATTGATATGATGTAAGATTTCCTTCAAATCATATAACACATGCATTATATCCATTCTTTTGAAGCTTGTTGATTAGGCAAGATATCAATTGTGTATTATTTCAATACTGCTATATTGGAATTTCCAAGGTGAGATATGTAATCTTCTTTCACATGTTAATGTTCTTTTACCTCTTCCAAACTTTCCCGACACCTCTTATTTGTAGTTGTGAGGTGCAAAGCCCATATATGAGGCAAACATGTTGAGGACACATTAAAAGGATTCTCATCACTGTGTTTACTGTTATCAAATCATATTAATGCAAAGAAAACAGTTTTGCACTAGGTCATCCAAGCTCAATTTGGTGCTCAAATTTCCATATTGTGATCATGTTGCATAGGATCCAGTGCATGGTTGACTATTATTTAAACTACAATAAATATCTATATCTAGCTATGCAATCTTCTATGCAGCTTCCTAGTCAAGGTAGTATAACTAGTAGATACATTAGGGTTACTTCTCTTATCTAACTGCTAAATATGGACATTGAGAAGCCCCACCTCTAGATTTCTCAATCAATGCACCTAGTCTCACCAGGAGGGATGTTAACAAGAAGCCTATAAATACAGAAGAAAGGCATGAAAATCCTCATTTTCACAAGCTTGAGAGGTTATTTAGTAGAGCTTGGTCCTTTCTTGTTGTGCATTACTTTTGATGGGATGATCTGGCTATATAATATACTGGAGATGAGCATATCGTATTATTTATTTGATCACTACCATCACTTTAGGTTACTCCTAAATAAAGTCAGCCTATAGAATAAGATCGTGGAACCAACACAAGGCATTATGGTCCCTACCTATCACTTGAAAGTGTCTCCCATCCTACTCATCATTATACTAGTATTGGCCACCCGTCCCCATGGGTTTAGGGAAGCAGCGGAGACAAAAGTAGGACCTATGAACAATCGTGACAGGATGGATCTATGACTCTTCAATATTTCACCCAAGCCTCACCCATAGCCATTGAAGACCTGAAAGTGACAAAGAGAATAAAGTTTTTCAACTAGGGCATCCACGTGATTGATTTCTGATGCACACCAAGGATATTTTGGCATAAAAACTATTATCACAAGATTTGTACTCATGCAAATCCCTCCACAAGATACCGAATCTAAAGTAACAATAAAAAATATCCACCACTATCACCTAAGCAAATATTTCCCTCGTTTTAGTGAAGGAGAAAGATCCAACACAAGGGAGACTTCCCTAATGAATTCAAGGCATCAAATAGAAAGATTATCCAAGCCTATACCCCCCTATCTTTTGATTTTTCACTGTGCTAGGATCAATTTTAATATCCCTAAAAATAATTAATTATTAAAGTCTATGTGTACTTAGGAATAAATTTCCATTTTTGGCAAATTCGAATTTGGAAATTATTTGCCATTTATGGAAAATCTGAATTTGGAATTTGATTATTGTAATTAATTATTTATGACTGTTGGGAAAGGATTTGATTTGCCTAACTAACTTTTTTATTGTGAAACATGTAAAGGACAAATATTTTTATATATTAAATGTTGGAAGACAAATGGAACAACCAAGTTGAAAATAGTTGACCATGACTCCATATTGGGGAACAAATTTGAGTTGCCTCAAGGATGATTTTTACAAGTGGAAAATGAGGAATTTGACCACTAGAATCCCCTAAAAATCAGGGATTTGTAAAGCTACAAAAATTCCCAAGGAGGGTAGGAAATACCTAGGCACAATATGCACATAAATACAACATATGGATGAGGAAGGATGATGCTTAATATGTTGGAGAAAAGAAACTACTTGTTGTTATGAACACTGTTTAGTGTGAGGCAAGGGAAATTTTGATCAGTGGAAAAGAGTTATAGCGAAGGAGGATCATTTCAATTCTCCCTTATGGGTTCATGGTCAGGCTAGGGGGTGAACGGAGCAAGTAAACTTGGTTGTTCTGTTCTATGGTTAAATTGAACTTGGCTATTCCATTTGTGTTCCAACATCATATTCAAATATGTACCTTTACTTGTCCTCTTGTTAAATATTCTATTGATTATTAGATGACAAGAATGAGATGGTTATGTTATAATTATTTATACACGTTGAATGTGCTCACTTAGCAGAGATAGTAAAATTAATGTAAGTTCTAATTGCTAATGAAATTGGGTTTTATATATATATATATATTCAAGCTTAAAAGAAAAATAGGACTATTGTGATGTTCATAATAACCATTGAGTTGGATATATATAGGATTTAGATGGGGTATGGGAGATATTTCACCATATATATATATATATATATATATATATATATATATATTCAAGCTTAAAAAAAAAATAGGACTATTGTGATGTTCATAATAACCATTGAGCTGGATATATATAGGATTTAGATGGGGTATGGGAGATATTTCACCACACTATTTCATTTACACGGAAGAAATCTAGATTTTCTATATAAACACAGATTCAAGAACAAGGATTCAAGGTTGAAGTTATATAAGAATTTATGTTGTATAAATTATAGTGGAATTAATACACAGAGGGTCGTTAAGAAATGCTTGTACAGATGTCGAGTGTTGATTTATAAGTAAAGGGGTTAAGTTAACTGGACCACTATTCGCCATGTTCTTAGAGTGCAAGATACAAAATACATTAGAGGGTCGTCACCATACCTCCTTGTAAAAGTATTCACGATTTTCACACTGAGGGATAACGAAAAAGAAAAAAGAAGAAAAACATACCGAATCCATCAATCCATGAAAGGCTTAGCCTAGGTATTTAACTATTTATCTATTTCGTGTAGAGCTCAAATATGCAATACAATAACTGAAAGTACATCGAGCATGACTCTGTTAGGGCTTAGAAAAATAGTTTATACACTTACGAGTATCTTTCACTTTGGAATTCTAATACATAAGTATCCAGAACTTGCTACGAATGTTTCACGGTGGTAAAGTATTTATTGTAGGGTGTAAAACTATGAGACTTTGCACAGAGAATAAAATGGAATTAGAACTAAAAACCTTGAATATTAGAAGGGCACTAGTCAAACTGAGATATACTCTAACCCAGACCCAAGAAATTCAAACCCAGAAGAGACAAGAGGAAACAGATACAACGCCTAGATGCGAATACGTTATCCAAGAGTCACAGGGTAGTAGAAGAAACAAAAGAGAGTTTTGGCTTACCTTTCTTAGGGAGGAATCCGAATGGTGTGCATCCTCCATATTTTACCCAGATTGTGTCCACTCCAATTCGTCGACCATACATACAGAGAAAGAGCATTACAAGGTTAACATTGGGCGCATACAACAAAAGGGTAGGGATTTTCACAAAAACTCAGAGCCAAAGGGGAAACAATATAGTATTGAGCTCGAAACTATTGCTAATGCGAAGTAACAACTGATGGGAAATACACAGTACCCTTTCCATGTGAATAATAGGATATGGTGAGCTCACATTGTCCATGGTCACCTAAACAATCCAGTACGATAGAGACCCCTCTTAATTGTACTAACTAGTTGGTAAATGTGTTGCAAACAGACTTGACACCACCATTAACATGGTTCCCAAATCGCATTCAATGATGGGCCAGGTCACAAAGTCAAGTATGGTTCATATTGTTAGGTATAGGTCTTAACTGTGGCATAAATACATAACCCTAGATGCTAAAGTGTAATCCATTTAACCATCTTGGTAACATTATCACTAGCTCACTTAATAACATTTCTTTACACTATAATATGATTTTGCTTGGGTTGGTTTACTCGATTATACATTTCAAGCTTCTAACAGTGAAAGGTTATAAGAGTGCCTATGGTATACGACATTTGTTATAACTAGCATGATACTTAGGTAAGGTTTATGGCATACAAAGAATAAAATATAATCCCTTATATGTTTGGCATTTTGTTTAAGACTCTATGTGGTGAAGGATCACGTTATAAATACAATTTTAGGAATAATGATAATATGAAATAGTCCTTATGGCCTACCAATATATGTGTGTGTGTGTGTGTGTGTGTGTGTGTATGTGTGTGTAGGAGGTATATATAACAATTAAGGATTTTATCATATGCTAAGTCGACCAACTATGTATATATATGTCTAATGGTATATGTTCAGAATTTCATATGTGGGATTTTATATGGATAAGCATGAAGTTTTCCCATAAGGGTTACACGATTGAGTGTGTTGAGTCCTTAGGTATAAGTTTAGTCCTTTGGTAAACAACTTATAAAGATGCACAATGATCAGAATAGTATCATTGTTATGGCATGTATACCATAGCCTCTAAATGAAATACATTAAACAGTGCATGCATTATATTTGATAAGTAACGATAATGAAGTTATGTTGAATAAGTAGTGAAGAGCTAAGGAGTTTTAATGCACCTAACAATTTTTTTTATTTATTTTGGTAAATTTGGGGTACATTACATATGGTATCGGAGCTGAAGGTTACATCACTTGGACCCCAGGGTAAGGCCAAATTAGTTTAATTCATTTTTATGTTAAAAGAATAAGTTAACAAAATGATTATTGTTACAAACAAAAATTTTTTGGTCTATTGTGATAATGGCAACACAAAACGAAGAGGAGATCAAACTTTAAGAGAATATCGATCAAGTACCTCCTAAAGAACTTGGACAAAACAATGAAGGAGTTCCAGCCACCCAAGTTATGGAGACAATGAGAAACCTTATCGTGGAACTACAAGTGTTCAAGGCAGATAATGAAAAATTGAAAAAGGCACACGAAGACCAGCAAGAAATAAATGAAGTGTTGTTGCACAACATAGTAACAAAAAAGAGTCCAAAAGACAACAACAAGGAGGAAGAAGTTAGTAAAAGAGCCTCCAAAAATTCTAGTCCTGAAACAGAAAATGAGAACAGTTCTTTCGAAGGCACACAAGAAATAGAAAACAAAACAACCACAGGAAGAAAAATAAAATAGGTGGATCATGTGGAAGGTGAATTCAAGAAGATCAAACCATCCACCTTTGATAGAGAATCTAGGACCGGTGAGGTGGCTGAAGCGTGGTTACTGGATATAAATAAATACTTCTAGATTTATAATTATTCTAGTAACATGAAAGTTTGAATGGCCATTTATAACCTAAAGGGAAAGGCGAGTATCTGGTGGCAAGACCTTAAATTGGCCAAATGATTAAAAGAAAAACAAATGGAATGGTCAAACTTCAAGAAACAATATTTATCAGAAAGTTATTATGAAAGAAAGACTAAGGAATTTTATGAACTAAGACTAGGACAAATTACCATGGACGATCTGATAAATAAATTTCTTGAATTATTGAGATTTGTGCCATACATCAAGCAAGAAAAAGTAAAAATACGATGGTTCCTAAGCTGCCTACCACAACCATACAAGGACACAATTGAATTTGACAATCCCAAAACTTTAAGCGGAGTTTTTAGAAAGGCCCGCATGTGATATGATCAGTACAAACATAAGACTAAAACTCCCAAGGCATGGAAGGATAAGAAACATGACAAAATGAAACAGCAAAAGAAAGGCTTCCAACCAACCCCTTTCCAAAATATGGCAAAGAAATTACAAAGGAAATATTTTCATTCTAACAACCAGAATACCCAAGGGGGAGGTAGACCAGTTAATTTGGGATCCAAGAAAATTGGGGACAACCCTAGGGAACCATTAAAATGTTGGGAGTGTGGAGAACCTCACTTGAGGAGGAACTATCCACATTTAACTTATGTAGCAAGGACCGTAGTCCATAACCTACAAGAAGCCTCTACATTATGATATGTGGGCATAAACGTGCACATAATTATTGCAGTTGTAGATCGACGACAAGATGATCATCAATCCACTATAGTGGAGGTTGAAGATAAAATTCATAATAATCGCATTTCTATTTTATTTGACCTAGGATCTAGTCTGAGTTATGTTACTCCTAGTTTAGTAGATTTAAACAAGCTCAAGAAAGTAAATCATGTTAAGTCTCGGTTAGTACAGTTAGCAACAGGGACTAAGAGAAAAGTAATATATTTCATTTCTGAATGTGAACTCAGTTTAGATGGCCAAAATACAAAGTTAAATCTGAATATTTTACCTTTGGGATATTACAATATAATCATTGGAATGGACTGGTTAGAGAAACATAAAGTAATTTTGAGCTGTTATGAAAAGTCACTTACTTACAGAGATGAGAACAACATAGTTAGGACAATACAAGGCATCAGAAAACCAGTCTCAGTTAGGCAGATTTCAGCCATGCAGTTTAAGAAATGCATGAATAAAGGTTGTCAAATTTATGCTATTCAAGTAACTAAACTGTTAGAAAAGGGAGATAACCCAATCTAGAAGACTTTACAGTCTTGCATGAGTTTAGAGACATATTTTTGGACAAAATACCAAAAATGCCTCCAAGAAGAGAGATAGATTTCTCTATCGATCTACTTCTTGGATCTGCCCCGATATCTAAGGCACCCTATACGATGAGTTTACACAAATTAACATAATTGAAAATTCAGCTACAAGAACTGTTGGACAAGGAATACATCATACCAAGTGTCTCGCCTTGGGGAGCACTAGTCCTTTTCGTTAAAAACAAAGATGGGACTTTAAGATTATGTATTGATTATCGACAATTAAACAAGATGACGATTAAGAATACGTATCCTCTACCTAGAATTAATGACATGTTTGACCAAGTGGGAGGAGAAAATATTTTCTCTAAGTTAGATGTAAGGTCTGGTTATTACCAAGTCAGAATAAAGGATGAAGATATAAATAAAACATGTTTTAGAACGAGATACAGACACTATGAGTTTGTTGTAATTTCATTTGGTCTTACTAACGCACCAACAACATTTATGTGTTTGATGAATAACATATTCAGCCAATATTTTGATAAATTTGTTTTGGTATTTATTGATGACATTTTAGTTTATTCGAAAATGGAAGAAGAACATGAAGAACATCTGAAAATAGTATTGCAGACCTTAAGGAAACACAAGTTTTATGAAAAAATTGACAAATGTGACTTCTACCAAAGGAGAATACAATACCTAGGACATGTGGTATCTGAAGAAGGTATTGCAATTGACCTAGAGAAGATAAGAACCATTATGGAATGGCCTATCCCTAAGGATGTGGTAGACATCATGTCATTTATGGGAATTACCGGTTACTACCACAGATTTATTAAAGGGTTCTCTAAGATCACATATCCAATCACATCCCTACAGAAAAAGGGAACAAGGTTTACTTGGTCACAGAAATGTCAGGAGAACTTTAATAAACTAAAAGGACTGTTAACTACAACACCTATTTTAAGGGTAGCAGACCCTGATAAATACTTTACAGTTTGTGTGGATGCAAGCAAAGAAGGCTTGGGTGGTATCCTAACTCAAGAGGGGCACATTATCTATTACGAATCACGTAAACTAAAAGAACATGAACAAAACTACGTCACACGTGACTTGGAATTAGCAGACGTAATTCATGCGCTAAAAATGTGGTGACATTATTTAATGGGGAGGAAATTTATGTTGCTAATCGATAACAGTGGTGTGAAATTCTTATTTAGTCAACCAGAACTTAACGCAAGGCAAGCGAGGTGGTTGGTCTTCTTGAGTGAATTTGATTTTGAAGTAAGACACATCAAAGGTAAAGAAAACAAAGTTGTAGATTCCCTAAGCCGAAGGACTAATGGAATTTTTGAGATAAGTATTAGCAAAGAAGAAAATGACATTGAACAAATAATTAAATCTGTAAGTTGTAATGATGAAAAACACATCAAAATAATAGCAAATTTACAAGGAAATGCAAAACAATTGGACAAAACATATCTAAGTTTGGATAAAAATGGACTACTAAGGTTCAAAAACAAGTTGTACATACCTGATTCTGTTGATTTAAAGTCAACAATTCTGGATGAATTGCACAAGAACCCATATTCTGGTCATCCAAGATACCAGAAAATGGTAACCGCTTTAAGAAAATTATTTTATTGGCCTAACATGAAAAGTGAAACGACTGAATACTGATCTAAGTGCCTAGATTTTTATCATGTGAAGGTTGAACATCAACATATAGCCGACCTGCTACAACCTCTCCCTATACCAAAATGGAAGTGAGAGATTATCTCACTGGAATTCATCATAGGTTTGCCTAAAACTCAAAATCAAAATGACTCAATTATGGTAGTGATTGATAAACTTGGCAAGTCTGCACATTTTATACCTGTGAAATCTACTTATAAAGAAATTAATATCACTGACATGTTTAGATTGCATGGAATTCCAAAAATGGTGATTTCATATAGAGAAGTCAAGTTTACGTCAACATTTTGGAAATAATTGTTTGCAGGATTGGATACTAACCTGAATTTCAGCACAAGCTACCATCCAAAAACAGATGGGAAAACTGAATGAATGAATCAGATTGTGGAAGACATGTTACGAATGTACGTAAGAATGAAACCAACTAAGTGGGAGGAATACCTACACTTAGAGGAATTTGCGTACAATAATGGCTATCAGATGTCAGCTAAGATGAGTCCCTTTGAAGCATTGTATGATAGAAAATGTACAACTCCGATTAGCTGGGATAATCCCTTTGACAGACTTATGATGGGACCATAAATGCTCCTGGAAATGGAGAAAATAGTAAGAAAGGTACAACATAATTTAAAAGAGGCACAAGACAGACAGAAAAGATACACAGGTTTGAAAAGGAAACACCAGGAATTTCAAGTTGGGGAACACGTATATTTGAAAGTCAAAGCAAGGAGAATCTCACTAAATCTAGCAAATTGTTCAAAGTTGGTGCACAGTTTTTGTGGCCCTTTCGAGATATTAGCTTGAATTGGACTCGTGGCATATCAACTTGCACTTCCTAAAAATTTAAAAGCTCGTGATGTTTTTCATGTTTCGTTATTGAAAAAGTATATTCATGATCCTACTCACATCATTGATTGGAACATGGTGCAGATGGAACCAGAAGGTGAGTTCCAAGAAGAACCTTTGTGCATTCTGGACAAGAAAGAAACAATACTACGGAACATAGTCATCGCCCAGGTAAAAGTCCAATGGAAGCACTTTAGTCCTAAGGAGGCCACTTGGGAATTGGAGGAAGATTTGTAGAAATCTTATCCAACCCTATTCCGAGAGAGGAATGAACACTGAGGACAGTGTTTCACTTAAGGGGGAGAGGATATAATATCCCAAAAAATAATTAATTATTAAAGTCTATGTGTACTTAGGAATAAATTTCCATTTTCAGAAAATTCAAATTTGGAAATTATTTTCCATTTATGGCATATCCGAATTTGGAATTTGATTATTGTAATTAATTATTTATGGTTGTTGGGCAAGGATTTGATTTGCCCAACTAAATTTTTGGTTGTGACACATGTAAAAGACAAATATTTTTATATATTAAACGCTAGAAGACAAATGGAACAACCAGGTGTTAGGACCACATATTGTACCCTTTTTGCCCATACTTTTTGCTATTATTTTACCCTTCATCACCTACATTTTGACTTATACTATCATTTCATCTAATCATTCCAAGGTATACAACGTCCTTTCTCATTACTTTATGC
>ML799224.1:81389-118582 GCA_009831015.1 Picea engelmannii | reverse complement strand
TAATTAAGTGGACAAACTATGTTTTAGACATTTTGTATAAATAGAGATTAAGTGAATATCATTTCATAACATAACTCTCCCATTGTGAGAAATATTTGGCTAAAATTTGCACCCTCTTTGGGAAACCTCTTCTCTCTTGTACTATTTTCTTGATTTCTTTATGCTATTTGTGGAAGAAGTAGGGCGCTACATCTCTTGGAGTTTTTCTTTGGCATTTGTGGTGGATTTATCTCTTCATTTCTTGAACTAGTTAAGGATTTATCTTGTTGATGCGTCATTGCTTAGTTACAAGTTTGATTTGCTAGATTTATTGGGGAGTATAAGGATTTAAAACCCCACCATTATCTATCATTTTTTTCTATAAGTCATTTGTTGCACAAGGGTTTACTAGGAGAAGTAAAAGGGTTTATACCCTCCTAGTATCTCCTAACCTAGCATTTTCTTTCCTTGGGGAGTAAGAGGGTTTACACCCCTAAGAAGATAGCATTGTTTTATCTCTTTATTTACTTGACTCCATAACCCAATAGATAAAGGCACTAGTATAATTGCAATGGAGAAATAAAATATTGCATTGGTTAATGTGAATTTTCGTGATTTAGAGGTTGTCTAAATTGGAATCAATTATTTGCTCTATATGTTTGATTGAGCCACTAGGGTGTCATATTTACCTAAGTACTTATTTCTATTGTTATAAATCTTCATCTACAACCATTAGGGCTGCAGAAACCCTAACATTTTTTCATTCATAACTTGTTTTTCAACTGTCAGAATTTGGTAAGAGTTTGCCACATTAATCTACTTAGCCTAGCACAACTTTTGGGTGGATTCTTTGTGAGTTTTGGTGGTTGTATTTACTTCTGTAACAACTTGTTTTCTACATCCATAAGACTGCAAAATATCTCTTCAAACACTTTTTATTACAACCTTGTTTCATTGCTAAAGTCTCATGCTTTCATTCTTGAGTATCACTAGTGTTTGTCTAACTTATCTCTTGCATCATTTGTTGGACCTTTAGCAACTATTTATCAGATTTAATACTTGTTATCTTCCTGATATACATTGTTGTTTATTGCTGCAATTAGGGACAACAATATTAACTTGCTTTTCCACCTAACATTATACATATATGCTCAGCTTGTTCTTGTGTCTCAAGTAGGTACAACATTCTTCGCAGTTGTTCTTAACTCTTGGCAACCATTGGATGTCACCTAAACTCTTTCCCAATACTTTATGCATCGTCTATATTGACCTTTAGGGGGAAATTCCTTCATCTTTTCACTTTCCATCTCATTCCCCCTAGGATCACCATGATTCCCCCCTTGAGGTGATTTTATCATCTATAAAGTGACGAGAATACCTGCCTAACATGACAATGGGTAGGTGTTCTCAAAGTTGTTTCCATTTGGTGGCTGGGTTGGGATTTTACCAGCCTACAACTTGTGTGATAATAGGTCCAAGGAGATCATACACCTGGTACATTCAAATGTTTGTGGACCGATGTCAGTTCCATATGCGAGTGGTTATCGATATTACGTGACCTTTAATGATGATTATTCCAAGAGGACATGGATCTTCTTCATGAAGACCAAGGATGAAGTGTCCAGTCGATTCAGGGAGTTCAGAGCTCTGGTGGAGAATTAGATAGGAAATAATATCAAGGTTTTGAGGTTAGATAACAATACCTCCAACGATTTCAAGAAAATTTGTAAGGAAGCAGGGATCAAGAAGGAGTTGACGATGCCTTTCAACCCAAAACAAAATGGGGTTGCAGAGAAGAAGAACTAGACCATAGTTGAGGTAGCCAAGACAATGTTACATGACCGATATCTACCCATGATGCTTTGGGAAGAAGAATGCAACACTACAATGTATGTTTGGAATAGGATTCCTCATAGGATCTTGGAGGACAAAAATCTTGAGGAAACATTCAAAAGAGCAAATGTAGAGATAGGGAATTTGAGAATCTTTGGTTGTCTAGTTTACTTTCATGTTCCTAAGGAGAAGAGGACAAAGTAAGAGCCTTCTAGGAACAAGGTTGTGTTTGTGGGATAAAGTGAGACATCAAAGGACTACAACATCTACATTCCATGATAGTGATATGTTGAGGTTAGTCAGGATGTTAGATTTGAGGAGGACTTAGCCTTCAAGAGGTCTCGTGAGACCACAAAAGGTGGTGAGCATTAGGAGGCCCTAAATATTGAGGCAAGTACAGGACCATCCAGTACCCTCAGATCATGAGGATGAATTTGTGGATTCAAGGGATCCTCCTAGTGATGAATAAATGAGGCCTAGATGACTTTGAGATACTTTGAAGGATGAAGAGGGGCACACAACTCCAAAAGGAACCTTCAGGGAGAGTAAGCCTCCACAAATATTCTCCATCTATGTGGCCCTTATGAGAAACATCATTGATCCAAATCCTTCTAGTTTTGAGGAAGTAGCAATCCAACACGTTTGGAAGGATTCCATGATGGAGGAGTACCAATCCATCATGAATAATGATGTGGGGAACATAGTTCCAAGACCGAGAGGGAAGTCTATAGTGACTTCCAAGTGGATCTGCAAGATCAAGCATACTATAGATGGTAGTATCAATAATTATAAGGCAAGGTTCATGGAAAGAGGGTTCTCCCAGAAATAGGCAGTGAACTACGAGGAGACCTTTTCTCCATTGGTCGAGTATACTTCTATCAGGATGGTTATTTCTCTCGCTTCAGTTATGAAGTGGAAGATCCATAAAATGGATGTGAAGACAACATTTCTCAATGGTGTAATTGAGGAGGAGGTATACATAGAGAAACCTAAAGGCTTTGAGGTACATGGGAGGAAATCCCATGTGTGCAGGTTGAAGAAGGCATTGTATGGACTCAAGTAGGCACCTAGAGCATGGTACTAAAGGATTGATGGGTATTTGAAGAGCTTGGACTTTACCAAGAGTGACACAGACCCCAACCTATATCTCCTACAGGTTGGTAAGGATCCTCTCATATTGGTGTTATATGTCGATGATTTTTTTCTCACAGGAGCTAAGAAGCTCATTATTAGGTGCAAAAAGGAACTTGCCTTAGAGTTTGAGATAAAGGATATTGGATTGATGCATTACTTCTTGGGATTAGTGGTGTGCCAAGAACCAAGAGAGATATTCCTCGGACAGGGGAAGTACACATTTGAGATACTAAGGAGATTTGGGATGATGGATTGTAAGTCCATGACTACACCTATGACCACCAACCTGAATATGTTGGGAGCTTCATATTCAAACTTGGTGGATCCCACGATGTATAGGAAATTGATTGGGTTGTTGATGTATCTAGTTAATACCAGACCAGATATATGTTTTTCTATCAACACCTTGAGTTAGTTCATAGTAGAGATGAGGCAGGTTGCAACAAAACATGTGCTTAGGTGCCTTCACGGTACAATTTGATTTTGTCTGAGATATGTCAGAGATGATGGAGAGAGGTTGCATGGATATTCAGACTCAAATCGGGTAGGTAGTGTAGTTGATAGGAAGAACACTTATGGTGGTTGTTTCAGGCTAGGATTAGCAGTGGTTTTTTGTTACAAAAGGAAACAAACTTTCGTGGAACTCAACTCAACAAAGGAAGAGTATCTAACAACTAGTTTGGCGATTTGTGAGGCTATTTGGCTTCACAAGATTATTGCAGGATTATTTGGTCAGGATTTGGAGCCTACTGTGATTCACTGCAACAATCATAATTGTATTAAACTCTCAAAAAATCCATTGCTTCATGATAGGTCAAAACACATTGAGATCAAATACCACTTCATCTGAGATAGAGTACACAAAGGAGAAATGAAGCTCCAACACATTCCATTAGATGAGCAGATTGTTGATATTCTCACAAGCTTTCAAACAAATTTTTATAATGTAAAAAATAAAATGGTGGAAATCTTTGAATTTAAAATAAGATGAACTGTCATCCAAAAGCTCAATGCAGAGGAATAAAGAAAAAGAAGCAAACATAACAACCATATTGTTGAGAATGCTAACATAATCCTCAGAGTATAAGAAAATTAGAAAGAGATACATGAAATAGTTGAACTCCAAGTACACCATAAGCGAGTGGTAATGCGGACTCTACATATGGAACCAACAGCTGCAATTCAGGTGGATCCGTGGCTTCGGGATTTTTGAAATATTGAACAACCTCTAGGGAGAATCTGGGTAACTGGAAACAAGTGATAATTGTTTAGAATTTTCTGAAATTTTATAAAACATGAAAATTCAACATTTTCCCCCAAAACCCAGCAATTTCATCTTACAACAATAGGAACTAGAAATGCATGGTGATATAAAAGTAAATTGAAAGGATATTGCATACCTCAGTAGACACCCCTAACTCAAGACACGAACCTTCAGTAAGAACAAACAATATGAAAATAATAACATACTGCAATAAAGTTGTAGGGCTTGGCTCTAAAACTTCCTTTCTTAGCAACCCAAAACTAACTTGAGGACCACCAAGAGGATCTAACCCTCTGAATTGGGCTCTTCTACCATGAAAAGATTGTATTTGGTACCAACAACTTCCCTTAATTTTCTTTGAAGCTTCGAAAAAACTTCTTCCCTGTTGCCTCTTAAATTTCCAAGAAAGAGAACTCCACCAAGATCCCCGAAAGGTTCTTGACCAGTAACCTAAAATGTGGTATAACCAAAAAGATTCTCCTTTATTAATTTCATGTCAGTCGGGTCTACTTTCTCAGGCCCAATGAACTCCATCAACTTGAAAGCATCAACTTCAAAATTTCTTATCGCTGACTCCAATTGAGGGCTATTTGGTGTCTACATTAAAACATTATCATATTGAAGGGAATAATAATTCCAGAAACATTGTGTGCAAATACCCATCTCTTGCGCACCAACATGTTAAAACACACTACAGGTTTAAAGAAGCTCAAGCAATCCATAAATAAGAAAATCAACAATGTCAGTATGATAGAATGAAGTTAGACCTACCTTTTCATGTTATATTCTTTTGTTCCTTGTTTTTTCTTTAACAATATGAGATTAAAAGAAGATGAAATATTTACTGGAAATGTTTCTAATTTATCTATAAGCTTTTACAGAAAGAATATATACGATGCAATTTACCATAAAAAACATTGAACAATGACACATCTGAGTTGGAAAAATATAATTCATCCTGAAGACAATAGTAAAAGATTTTGAAATTTTACTCATGTTTATAAGTAGAAAAAAAGGATTAGATAAGAGTCCATAAGGGGATTAACATGTATAATCTTAGTTAGGTAGAATTCTTTTATGACATATGTGATGCCAGGTCATGCAAATAGCTACTAACAGTGTAGCATCCTAACAATCAAGTTTCAAACAATTGATATGATGTAAGATTTCATTCAAATCATATAACACATGCATTATATCCATTCTTTTGAAGCTTGTTGATTAGGCAATATATCAATTGTGTATTATTTCAATACTGCTATATTGGAATTTCCAAGGTGACGTATGTAATCTTCTTTCACATGTTAATCTTGTTTTACCTCTTCCAAACTTTCCCGACACCTCTTATTTGTAGTTGTGAGGTGCAAATCCCATATATGAGGCAAACATGTTGAGGACACATTAAAAGGATTCTCATCACTGTGTTTACTGTTATCAAATCATATTAATGCAAAGAAAACAGTTATGCACTAGGTCATCCAAGCTCAATTTGGTGCTCAAATTTCCATATTGTGATCGTGTTTCATAGGATCCAGTGCATGGCTGACTATTATTTAAACTACAATAAATATCTATATCTAGCTATGCAATCTTCTATGCAGCTTCCTAGTCAAGGTAGTATAACTAGTAGATACATTAGGGTTACTTCTCTTATCTAACTGCTAAATCTGGGCATTGAGAAGCCCCACCTCTAGATTTCTCAATCAATGCACCTAGTCTCACCAGGAGGGATGTTAACAAGAAGCCTATAAATACCGAAGAAAGGCATGAAAATCCTCATTTTCACAAGCTTGAGAGGTTATTTAGTAGAGCTTGATCCTTGCTTGTTGTGCATTACTTCCGATGGGATGATCTGGCTATATAATATCCTGGAGATGAGCATATCATATTATTTCTTTGATCACTGCCATCACTTTAGGTTACTCCTAAATAAAGTCATCCTATAGAATAAGATCGTGGAACCAACACAAGGCATTATGGTCCCTACCTATCACTTGAAAGTGTCTCCCATCCTACTCATCATTATACTAGTATTGGCCACCCGTCCTCATGGGTTTAGGGAAGCAGCGGAGACAAAAGTAGGACCTATGAACAATCGCAACAGGATGGATCTATGACTCTTCGATATTTCACCCAAGCCTCACCCATAGCCATTGAAGACCTGAAAGTGACAAAGAGAATAAAGTTTTTCAACTAGGGCATCCATGTGATTGATTTCTGATGCACACCAAGGATATTTTAGCATAAAAACTATTATCACAAGATTTGTACTCATGCAAATCCCTCCACAAGATCCCAAATCTAAAGTAACAATAAAAAATATCCACCACTATCACCTAAGCAGATATTTCCCTCGTTTTAGTGAAGGAGAAAGATCCAACAAAAGGGAGACTTCCCTAATGAATTCAAGGCATCAAATAGAAAGATTAGCCAAGCCTATACCCCCCTATCTTTTGATTTTTCACTGCGCTAGGCTCAATTTTGATATCCCTAAAAATAATTAATTATTAAAGTCTATGTGTACTTAGGAATAAATTTCCATTTTTGGCAAATTCGAATTTGGAAATTATTTGCCATTTATGGAAAATCCGAATTTGGAATTTGATTATTGTAATTAATTATTTATGACTGTTGGGAAAGGATTTGATTTTCCTAACTAACTTTTTGATTGTGACACATGTAAAGGACAAATCTTTTTATATAGTAAATGCTGGAAGACAAATGGAACAACCAGATTGAAAATAGTTGACCATGACTCCATGATTGGGGAACAAATTTGAGTTTCCTCAAGGATGATTTTTACAAGTGGAAAATGAGGAATTTGACCACTAGAAGCCCCTAAAAATCAGGGATTTTTAAATCTACAAAAATTCCCAAGGAGGGTAGGAAAGACCTAGGCACAATATGCACATAAATACAACATATGGATGAGGAAGGACGATGCTTAATATGTTGGAGAAAGGAAACTACTTGTTGTTATGAACATTGTTTAGTGTGAGGCAAGAAAAATTTTGATCAGTGGAAAAGAGTTGTAGCAAAGGAGGATCATTTCAATTCTCCCTTATGGATTCATGGTTAGGCTAGGGGGTGAACGGAGCAAGTAAACTTGGTTGTTCTGTTCTACGGTTAGGTTGAACTTGGCTATTCCATTTGTGTTCCAACATCATATTCAGATATGTACCTTTACTTGTCCTCTTGCTAAATATTCTATTGATTATTAGATGACAAGAATGAGATGGTTATGTGATAATTATTTATACATGTTGAATGTGCTCACTTAGCAGAGATAGTAAAACTAATGTAAGTTCTAATTGCTAATGAAATATATATATATATTCAAGCTTAAAATAAAAATAGGACTATTGTGATGTTCATAATAACCATTGAGTTGGATATATATAGGATTTAGACGGGGTATGGGAGATATTTCACCATACTATTTCATTTACACGGAAGAAATCTATATTTTCTATATAAACACAGATTCAAGAACAAGGATTCAGGGTTGAAGTTATATAAGAATTTATGTTGTATAAATTATAGTGGAATTAATACACAGAGGGTCGTTAAGAAATTGTTGTACAGATGTCGAGTGTTGTTTTATAAGTAAAGGGGTTAAGTTAACTGGACCACTATTCGCCATCTTCTCAGAGTGCAAGATACATAATGCATTAGAGGGTCGTCACCATACCTCCTTGTAAAAGTATTCACGAGTTTCACACTGAGGGATAACGAAAAAGAAAAAAAGAAAAAAACATACCGAATCCATCAATCCATGAAAGGCTTAGCCTAGGTATTTAACTATTTATCTATTTCGTGTAGAGCTCAAATATGCAATACAATAACTGAAAATACATCGAGCATGACTCTGTTAGGGCTTAGAAAAATAGTTTATACACTTACGAGTATCTTTCACTTTGGAATTCTAATACATAAGTATCCAGGACTTGCTACGAATGTTTCACGGTGGTAAAGTATTTATCGTAGGGTGTAAAACTATGAGACTTTGCACAGAGAATAAAATGGAATTAGAACTAAAAACCTTGAAGATTAGAAGGGCACCAGTCAAACTGAGATATACTCTAACCCAGACCCAAGAAATTCAACCCTAGAAGAGACGAGAGGAAACAGATACAACGGCTATATGCGAATACGTTATCCAAGAGTCACAGGGTAGTAGAAGAAACAAAATAGAGTTTTGGCTTACCTTTCTTAGGGAAGAATCCGACTGGTGTGCATCCTCCATATTTTACCCAGACTGAGTCCACTCCAATTCGTCAGCCATACATACAGAGAAAGAGAATTACAAGGTTAATGTTGGGCGCATACAACAAAAGGGTAGGGATTTTCACAAAAACTCGGAGCCAAAGGGGAAACAATATAGTATTGACCTCAAAACTATTGCTAATGTGAAGTAACAACTGATGGGAAATACACAGTACCCTTGCCATGTGAATAATAGGATATGGTGAGCTCACATTGGCCATGGTCACCTAAACAATCCAGTACCATACAGACCCCTCTTAATTGTACTAACCAGTTGGTAAATGTGTTGCAGACAGACTTGACACCACCATTAACATGGTTCCCAAATCGCATTCAATGATGGGCCAGGTCACAAAGTCAAGTATGGTTCATACTGTTAGGTATAGGTCTTAACTGTGGCATAAATACATAACCCTAGACGCTAAAGTGTAATCCATTTAACCACCTTGGTAACATTATCACTAGCTCACTTAATAACATTTCTTTACACTATAATATGATTTTGCTTGGGTTGGTTTACTAGATTATACATTTCGAGCTTCTAACAGTGAAAGGTTATAAGAGTGCCTATGGTATACGACATTTTTTTATAACTAGCATGATACTTAGGTAAGGTTTATGGCATACAAAGAATCAAATATAATCCCTTATATGTTTGGCATTTTGTTTAAGACTCTATGTGGTGAAGGATCACGTTATAAATACGATTTTAGGAACAATGATAATATGAAATAGTCCTTATGGCCTACCAATATATATATATATATATGTGTGTGTGTGTGTGTGTGTGTGTGTGTGTGTGTGTGTGTGTGTGTGCGTGTGTAGGAGGTATATATAACAATTAAGGATTTTATCATATGCTAAGTCGACCGACTATGTATATATATGTCTAATGGTATATGTTCATAATTTCATATGTGGGATTTTATATGGATAAGCATGAATTTTTCCCATAAGGGTTACATGATTGAGTGTTTTGAGTCTTTAGGTATAAGTTTAGTCCTTTGGTAAACAACTTATAAAGAAAAGATGCACAATGATCAGAATAGTATCATTGTTATGGCATGTATACCATATCCTCTAAATGAAATACATTAAATAGTGCATGCATTATATTTGATAAGTAACGATAATGAAGTTATGTTGAATAAGTAGTGAAGAGATAAGGCGTTTTAATGCACCTAACATTTTTTATTTTTTTTTGGTAAATTTGGGGTACATTACATATGGTATCGGAGCTGAAGGTTACATCACTTGGACCCCAGGGTAAGGCCAAATTAGTTTAATTCATTTTTATGTTAAAAGAATAAGTTAACAAAATGATTATTGTTACAAACAAAATTTTTTTGGTCTATTGTGATAATGGAAACACAAAACGAAGAGGAGATCAAACTTTAAGAGAATATTGATCAAGGACCTCCTAAAGAACCTGGACAAAACAATGAAGGAATTTCAGCCACCCAAGTTCTGGAGACAATGAGAAACCTTATCGTGGAAATGCAAGTATTGAAGGCAGATAATGAAAAATTGAAAAAGGCACATGAATACCAGCAAGAAATAAATGAAGTGTTGTTGCACAACATAGTAACAAAAAAGAGTCCAAAAGACAACAACAAGGAGGAAGAAGTTAGTAAAAGAGCCTCCAAAAATTCTGGTCCTGAAACAAAAAATGAGAACATTTCTTCCAAAGGCACACAAGAAATAGAAAACAAAACAACCACGGGAAGAAAAAGAAAACAGGTGGATCACGTGGAAGGTGAATTCAAGAAGATCAAACCATCCACCTTTGACAAAGAATCCAGGACCGATGAGGCGGTTGAAGCGTGGTTACTGGATATAAATAAATACTTCTAGATTTATAGTTATTCTAGTAACATGAAAGTCTGAATGGCCATTTATAACCTAAAGAGAAAGACGAGTATCTGGTGGCAAGACCTTAAATTGGCCAAAGGATTAAAAGAAAAACAAATGGAATGGTGAAACTTCAAGAAACAATATTTATCATAAAGTTATTATGAAAGAAAGACTAAGGAATTTTATGAACTAAGACTCGGACAAATGACCATGGACGATCTGATAAATAAATTTCTTGAATTATTGAGATTTGTGCCATACATCAAGGAAGAAAAAGTAAAAATACAGCGGTTCCTAACCTGCCTACCACAACCATACAAGGACACAATTGAATTTGACAATCCCAAAACTTTAAGCGAAGTTTTTAGAAAGGCCCGCATGTGATATTATCAGTAAAAACATAAGACTAAAATTCCCAAAGCATGGAAGGATAAGAAACATGACAAAATGAATCAACAGAAGAAAGGCTTCCAACCAGCCCCTTTCCGGAATATGGCAAAGAAATTACAAAGGAAATATTTTCATTCTAACAACCAGAATACCCAAGGGAGAGGTAGACCAGTTAATTTAGGATCCAAGAAAATTGGGGACAACCCCAGGGAACCATTAAAATGTTGGGAGTGTGGAGAACCTCACTTGAGGAGGAACTGTCCACATTTAACTTATGTAGCAAGGACCGTAGTCCATAACCTACAAGAAGCCTCTACATTAGGATATGTGGGAATAAATGTGCACATAATTAATGCAGTTGTAGATCGACGACAAGATGATCATCAATCCACTATAGTGGAGGTTGAAGATAAAATTCATAATAATTGCATTTCTATTTTAGTTGACCCAGGAGCTAGTATGAGTTATGTTACTCCTAGTTTAGTAGATTTAAACAAGATCAAGAAAGTAAATCATGTTAAGTCCTGGTTAGTACAGTTAGCAACAGGGACTAAGAGAAAAGTAATAGATTTCATTTCTAAATGCGAACTCAGTTTAGATGGCCAAAATACAAAGTTAAATCTGAATATTTTACCTTTGGGATATTACAATATAATCATTGGAATGGACTGGTTAGAGAAACATAAAGTAATTTTGATCTCTTACAAAAAGTCACTTACTTACAGAGACGAGAACAACATAGTTAGGACAATACAAGGCATCAGAATACCAGTCTCAGTTAGGCAGATTTCAACCATGCAGTTTAAGAAATGCATGAATAAAGGTTGTCAAATTTATGCTGTTCAAGTAACTAATCTGTTAGAAAAGGGAGATAAACCCAATCTAGAAGACTTTACAGTCTTGCATGAGTTTAGAGACATATTTGTGGATGAAATACCAGAACTGCCTCCAAGAAGAGAGATAGATTTCTCTATCGATCTACTTCTTGGATCTGCCCCGATATCTAAGGCACCCTATACGATGAGTTTACACAAATTAACATAATTGAAAATTCAGCTACAAGAACTGTTGGACAAGGAATACATCATACCAAGTGTCTCGCCTTGGGGAGCACCAATCCTTTTCGTTAAAAACAAAGATGGGACTTTAAGATTATGTATTGATTATCGACAATTAAACAAGATGACGATTAAGAATATGTATCCTCTACCTAGAATTAATGACATGTTTGACCAAGTGGGAGGAGCAAAGATTTTCTCTAAGTTAGATTTAAGGTATGGTTATCACCAAGTCAGAATAAAGGATGAAGATATAAATAAAACATCTTTTAGAACGAGATACAGACACTATGAGTTTGTTGTAATTTCGTTTGGTCTTACTAACGCACCTGCAACATTTATGTGTTTGATGAATAACATATTCAGCCAATATTTCGATAAAAAAAATTTGGTATTTATTGATGACATTTTAGTTTATTCGAAAATGGAAGAAGAACATGAAGAGCATCTGAAAATAGTATTGCAGACCTTAAGGAAACACAAGTTTTATGCAAAATTTGACAAATGTGACTTCTACCAAAGGAGAATACAATACCTAGGACATGTGGTATCTGAAGAAGGTATTGCAATTGACCTAGAGAAGATAAGAACCATTATGGAATGGCCTATCCCTAAGGATGTGGTAGACATCAGGTCATTTATGGGAATTACCAGTTACTACCGCAGATTTATTAAAGGGTTCTCTAAGATCACATATCCAATCACATCCCTACAGAAAAGGGAACAAGGTTTACTTGGTCACAAAAATGTCAGGACAACTTTAATAAACTAAAAGGACTGTTAACTACAACACCTATTTTAAGGGTAGCAGACCCTGATAAAGACTTTACAATTTGTGTGGATGCAAGAAAAGAAGGCTTGGGTGGTTTCCTAATTCAAGAGGGGCACATTATCTATTACGAAACACGTAAACTAAAAGAACATGAACGAAACTACGTCACACATGACTTGGAATTAGCATCTGTAATTCATGCGCTAAAAATGTCGTGACATTATTTAATGGGGAGGAAATTTATGTTGCTAACCGATAACAGTGGTGTGAAATTCTTATTTAGTCAACTAGATCTTAACGCAAGGCAAGCGAGGTGGTTGGCCTTCTTGAGTGAATTTGATTTTGAAGTAAGACACATCAAAGGTAAAGAAAACAAAGTTGCAGATGCCCTAAGTCGAAGGACTAATGGAATTTTTGAGATAAGTATTAGCAAAGAAGAAAATGACATTGAACAAATAATTAAATCTGTAAGTTGTAATGACGAAAAACACATCAAAATAATAGCAAATTTACAAGGAAATGAAAAAAAATTGGACAAAACATATGTAAGTTTGGATAAAAATGGACTACTAAGGTTCAAAAACAGGTTGTACATACCTGATTATGTTGATTTAAAGTCAACAATTCTGGATGAATTGCACAAGAACTCATATTCTGGTCATCCAAGATACCAGAAAATGGTAATCGCTTTAAGAAAATTATTTTATTGGCCTAACATGAAAGGTGAAACGACTGAATACTTATCTAAGAGCCTAGATTGTCAACATGTGAAGGATGAACATCAACATATAGCCGACCTGCTACAACCTCTTCCTATACCAGAATGGAAGTGAGAGATTATCTCACTTGACTTCATCATAGGTTTGCCTAAAACTCAAAATCAAAATGACTCAATTATGGTAGTGATTGATAAACTTAGCAAGTCTGCACATTTTATACCTGTGAAATCTACTTATAAAGAAATTAAATATCACTGACATGTTTAGATTGCATTGAATTCCAAAAATGGTGATTTCAGATAGAGAAGTCAAGTTTATGTCAACATTTTGGAAAGAATTGTTTGCATGATTGGATACTAACCTGAATTGCAGCACAAGCTACCATCCAAAAACATATGGGAAAACTGAACGAACGAATCAGATTGTGGAAGACATGTTACGAATGTACGTAAGAATGAAACCAACTAAGTGGGAGGAATACCTACACTTAGAGGAATTTGTGTACAATAATGGCTATCAGATGTCAGCTAAGATGAGTCCCTTCGAAGCATTGTATGACAGAAAATGTACAACTCCGATTAGTTGGGATAATCCCATTGACAGACTTATGATGGGACCATAAATGCTCCAGGAAATGGAGAAAATAGTAAGAAAGGTACAACATAATTTAAAAGAGGCACAAGACAGAAAGAAAAGATACACAGATTTGAAAAGGAAACACCAGGAATTTCAAGTTGGGGAACACGTATATTTGAAAGTCAAAGCAAGGAGAATCTTGTTAAATCTAGCAAATTGTTCAAAGTTGGCACCCAGGTTTTGTGGCCCTTTCGAGATATTAGCTCGAATTGGACTCGTGGCATATCAACTTGCACTTCCTGCAAATTTAAAAGTTCATGATGTTTTTCATGTTTCGTTATTGAAAAAGTATATTCATGATCCTACTCACATCATTGATTGGAACATGGTGCAGATGGAACCAAAAGGTGAGTTCCAAGCATAACCTTTGTGCATTCTGGACAAGAAAGAAACAATACTACAGAACATAGCCATCACCCAAGTAAAAGTCCAATGGAAGCACTTTAGTCCTAAGGAGGCCACTTGGGAATT
Source organism: Picea engelmannii (assembly GCA_009831015.1). Lineage (NCBI taxonomy): Eukaryota > Viridiplantae > Streptophyta > Pinopsida > Pinales > Pinaceae > Picea > Picea engelmannii. Next base: position 104,206 of record ML799224.1, on the reverse strand, counting down.
GGAGGAAGATTTGCAAAAATCTTATCCAACCCTATTCCGAGAGACGAATGAACACTGAGGACAGTGTTTTACTTAAGGGGGAGAGGATATAATATCCCCAAAAATAATTAATTATTAAAGTCTATGTGTACTTAGGAATAAATTTCCATTTTCGGAAAATTCAAATTTCGAAATTATTTGCCATTTATGACATATCCGAATTTGGAATTTGATTATTGTAATTAATTATTTATGGTTGTTGGGCAAGGATTTGATTTTCCCAACTAATTTTTTGATTGTGACACATGTAAAAGACAAATATTTTTATATATTAAACGTTGGAAGACAAATGGAACAACCAAGTTGAAAACAACTGGCCATGACTCCATGAGTGGGGAACATGATTCAAGATTAAGAGTACCATTTCAAATTTTGTACAGGTACCATAAAAGTAGATAAAATGAATAACAATTGTCTTCTATAAAAATTACATGTTTCTGATGTATACAACTGCAAATCAACAATGACTTAATACTCTACAAAAGTATGCTACAATATTTGTACCCTTAACTGATTAATGTTCAAAATGGTTTCTCAACAATCTGTATATTCATTTGAAGAAGTATAAATTGCAACCTGTATAATCCATGAGAACTTGGATACAAATTTATTACAGTGGATTTCCCTAGAGTAAGGACTCATGTACCACTAGTAGACATAACCTATGAATTTGCATCTATGTACCAAGACCAGAACTTGAATACCTTTCTGAGCATGGGGGATTTCCCTGATTCACTCTCGTCGATTTGTACAAACCTACAAGGGATAAAACGATAGATTCAATAACCGTGCTAAGAAAATTTAGTGAAATTTATAATAAACAAGATGAGATAACACTTAGCTTGTCTCGACATAGGAACAGTTCTCTATTGGCACTCGAGTAATGATCTATCCACAATCGAAATGGGGAGGAGTGGACCCAATAATGGTTGATGGGTACCGTCACAAAAGAAGACAGGGCCCAGTTATTTTAACTGAGAAGTAATACTTTGGCGTTTAAGACTTTAAACAATAAATTAAATAGTGTTAAAACATTTAAAACAATCAGAAGTACAATCGGGAAACCCCACAGAGGGTAAAATTTGCCTGTGTAAATTTATACAGAACCTAAGTCACGATTTTCTGCCACAGAGGAAATCAAATGAAAAGAAAAGAACATATTCAGAATACAATTTTTTCTAACCTTGTACCTTGTTAAATCTAGAATTTATCTACGATTATTACAAAAATAAAATACAGTGAAAACTACGAAATAGGGATACGGGTTCCCTGTAGGATTTTCAAAAAAACTAAGCTCCCAGACAAAGGTTCAACATTCCAGGATTCATTTACACCTACGCTATATAAAACCTAGATGTTAATCCTATGCATAAACATAACATTAAAATACACATTATGCACACAATGAAATCACACTCTTTCCGTAGAAGATAGTCTTATCAATAGAAAGGATTTAGATGGGGTATGGGAGATATTTCACCATACTATTTCATTTACATGAAAGAAATCTAGATTTTCTATATAAACACAGATTCAAGAACATGGATTCAAGTTTTAAGTTAAATAAGAATTTATGTCGTATAAATTATAGTGGAATTAATACACAAAGGGTCGTTACAAAATTATTGTACAGATGTCGAGTGTTGATTTATAAGTAAAGGGGTTAAGTTAATTGGACCACTATTCACAACGTGCTCAGAGTGAAAGATACATAATGCATTAGAGGTTCGTTACCATACCTCCTTGTAAAATTATTCATGATTTTCACACAAAGGGATAACGAAAAAGAAAAATAAAATAAAACATACCGAATCCATAAATCCATGAAAGGTTTAGCCTAGGTATTTAACTATTTATCTATTTCGTGAAGAGCTCAAATACACGATACGATAACTAAAAGTACACTGAGTGTTACTCTGTTAGGGCTTAGAAAAATAGTTTATATGATTATGAGTATATTTCACTTTGGAATGATAATACATAAGTATCCAGGACTTGCTACAAATGTTTCACGGTGGTAAAGTATTTATCGCAGGGTGTAAAACTATGAGACTTTGCACAGAGAATAAATTGGAATTAGAACTAAAAACCTTGAATATTCGAAGAGCACCAGTCAAAATTAGATATACTCTAACCTATACCCAAGAAATTCAAACCCAGAAGAGCTGAGAGGAAATATATACAACGGCTAGATGCGAATATGTTATCCAAGAGTCATAGGGTAGTAGAAGAAACAAAAGAGAGTTCTGGATTACATTTCTTAGGGAGGAATCCGACTGGTGTGCATCCTCCATATTTTACCCAGATCAAGTCCACTCCAATTCGTTGGCCATACATACAAAAAAAGAGCATTACAAGGTTAACGTTGGGCACATACAACACAAGGGTAGGGGTTTTCACAAAAACTCAGAGACAAAGTGGAAACAATATAGTACTGAATTCGAAAATATTGCTAATGCAGAGTAACAACTGATGGGAAATACACAGTACCCTTTCCATGTGAATAATAGGATATGGCAAGCTCATATTGGCCACGGTCACCTAAACAGTCTAGTACGATACAGACCCCTCTTAATTGTACTAACCAGTTGGTAAATATGTTGCAAACAAACTTGACACAACCATTAACATGGTTCCCAAATCACATCCAATGTTGCGCTAGGTTACAAAGTCAAGTATGGTTCATAGTGTTAGGTATATGGCTTAATTGCGCCATAAATATAGAACCCTAGATGCTAAAGGGTAATCCCTTTAACCACCTTGGTAATGTTATCACGACCTCACTTAATAACCTTTCTTTACACTATAGTATGATTTTTCTTGGAGTGGTTTACACTGGATTATACATTTCGAGCTTCTAACAGTGAAAGGTTATAAGAGTGCCTATGGTACACAACATTTGTTATAACAAGCATGATACTTCGGTAAGGTTTATGGCATACACAGAATCAAATATAATCCCTTATATGTTTGGCATTTTGTTTAAGACTCTATGTGGTGAAGGATCACGTTATAAATACGATTTTAGGAATAATGATAATATGCAATAGTCCTTATGGCCTAATATATATATATATATATATATATATAACCCTAATGGTAAAACTTCATGCTTATCCATATAAAATCCCATGCATGAAATTATGAACATATACCATTAGACATATATATACATAGTTGGTCGACTTAGCATATGATAAAATCCTTACTTGTTATATATACCTCCTATATATATCTATATATMKATATMKATATATAGATATATATAGGAGGTATATATAACAAGTAAGGATTTTATCATATGCTAAGTCGACCAACTATGTATATATATGTCTAATGGTATATGTTCATAATTTCATGCATGGGATTTTATATGGATAAGCGTGAAGTTTTCCCATTAGGGTTACAAAACTGAGTGTGCTGAGTCTTTAGGTATAAGTTTAGTCCTTTGGTAAACAACTTATAAATATGTGCTATGATCAGAATAATATCATTGTTATGGCATGTATACCATAACCTCTAAATGAAATATAGTAAACAATGCATGCATTATATTTGATAAGTAATGATAATGAAGTTATGTTGAATAAGTAGTGAACAACTAAGGAGTTTTAATGCACCTAACAATTTTATTTTATTTTTTGGTAAATTTTGGGTACATTACATCAAGCATGAAGTTTATTCCAATTTTAGTATTTTAATTGAACCATAGACAATTTCAGTTACACCATAAACAATTTTATACAGTAACCAAGATCACAAGAAGAAATACCATGCACAAGTACAGAAGAAGTATCCTGGGAAACCCTTCTCAACAAGGGAAGAAAACCCAACCAATCCTTTGTTATATTCTTCAAGAGAAATACCTCCCACACCATAAACCTAGCACACAAAAGGGTGCTCACAATACCTAGAAGGCTAGTGCCCAAGAGAGGTGCTCACTTCAGCCCTACAACTTGTACTTGCTAAATTTTCTAAAATCACACTTGTGTTGTGTTTCCTCAATGGGGAAATCACCTTTATTTATATTAGAATAGATACATCAAAAGTGGTGTCTATTGGCACAACATGGATGACCTCAATAACTCATAATATAATTAATAATTACAATATTATTTATCTTTTACATTAATTAACTTTCACTTTATGGTGGGGACGACCTGTACCATTTACATCACAATTAGGGTTGCAAGTAAGTACGACTCTCAGACAATATAGCAAGGTATATCTCACACCCACTAGTTCTCAACCACTAGGGGCACCTCCACCTGTGCTCATCCACAGGGACCTCCAAGTCAAAAGATCTCTATCTCACTGTGTCTCACAGGAGAATCATCAGGATACACACTCACTAGTGCTCAACCACTAGGATCACGTCCACCTGTGCTCAGCCACAGGAATGTCCTACTCAATAGATCTCTATCTCACTAAGTCTCACAAGAGAATCATTTGGAGTATCACATCATCTCAACTCTCTTCACAGAGGAGAATAGTAAACCCATCACATGGGCTCCTTCATCCCTCATAGGGGTACGCATCGTTTCATCTTTGTATCAGAGAGAATGACACACCCATATCATGGGTACACCTAATTCATCGGATTCCTCACCCCAGACATGGGCACACAATGTTCCATCTCCATCTCAGAGAGGAACTACACACCCATCTCTTTGGAACACCCAACTCATGGGCTTCCTCACCCCACACAAGGGCACACAACATTCCATCTTTGTCTCAGAGAGGAACAACACACCCATATCATGGGCACACCCAACTCATGGGATCTCTCACAGGCCGACTCATTCAGTATGTGTCCTGGAGGATGTCTCACGCAACTATAATCATCAACACTCCCTCTCATCTAGGGATGCATTCTCCATTAGGCCAAGTATCACACGGAAGTACTCAACTTCATCTTGGATGTAGTCATCAACACTCCCTCTCAACTAGGGAGGTATTCTCCACCAGGCCAAGTCTCTCACGAAAGTACTCAAACTTCATCTTGACAATAATCATCAACACTCATTCTCATCTAGGGAGGTATTCTCCACCAAGACAGTCTGTCACAAGTCACAGAAGTACTCAAACTTCATCTTGACAAGCAATTTGGTGAAGATATCTGCAATATGCTCATGTGCAGGAAGGTACTGCACATGTATTGCTTTCCTTTGTGCCATGTATCTGATATAATGATATTTTATCTCAATGTGTTTCGATCTATCTTGAAACGCTGGGTTCTCAGAGAGCTTCACAGAACTCTAGTTATCACAATGAATAATGGTAGGATCCATCTCATGGTCAAATAAATTTGTCAGAATATTGCGAAGCCACACTACTTCGCGGAATTCCACACTCAATTCTATATATTTTTCTTCTGTGGTACTCAAGGCTACAAAGCTCTGTTTCTTGCTGCACCAGGAAACCATGGCATACCCCAAGGTCAAAAAAAACAACCATATGTGCTCTTCCATTCCACTGTGCTCCCTGCCCAATATGCATCAGCATATCTCTACAAACTCAAGTCTACACTAGAGGCATATCTTAGGCCATATCCAACAGTGCTTTATAGATATCTCAATACATGCTTCACTGTTATCCAGTGAGTCTGTCTCAACTGACTCATGAACTGACTAAGCACATTCACTGCATAGATATATCAGGTCTATTTTTAACTAGATACATCAATGATCTAATCAGTTGTCGGTACACATGTGCATCAATCTCATCTGAATCGGAAGAAGCCTCAGTCATCTTCTTCAAGTTCATCATCATTGGTGTAGGCATGGATTTGCAGTCCATCATCTCAAATATATCCACTGTATATATTCCTTGACTCAGGAAAATCTCATCAGTTCTCTGTCATACTTCTATTCCAAAGAAGTAGTGCATCATACTGATATCCTTCATCTCGAAAACAAAAGTCAATGCTCACTTGCAGTCAACAATAAGTCTTTCTGAACTGGTAAGGAATAAATCATCCACATATAGGACCAATATCAGACACTCGTTGCCAAAAATATGATAATATAGGTTTGGATCAACAACACTCTTGTTGAAATCCAAAATCATCAAGAATCCATCCATCTTCTCGTACCCAACACGAGGTGCTTGCTTTAGTCCATACAGGACTTTCTTCAACCTATACACATGATTTCTCATTGTATGTCACGAATCCCTATGGATGCTTGATGTAAACTTCTTCCTCAATCTCACCATTGGGAAAGGTTGTATTTACATCCAACTGATGTAGTTTCCAACTCATGGATTATAATACAGATGGAAGTGTATGAGGGTACTAGATCAAATGTCTCATCATAGTAAACTCCCTCTAATTGTGAGAATCCTTTGGCTACAAACATCGCTTTGTATTTATCGACACTTCCATCAGCTTCATGCTTGATCTTATAGATCCACTTGGAAGTCACCAAAGACTTCCCTTCTGGTCTCAGAACAATATCCCATACATCATTCTTCAAGATAGATTGGTATTCTTCTGTCATGGCATCTTTCTATATCTATTCACCTATCGATTCTCTATGACAAGAAGGCTCATAATCAATGATGTGGCTCATGGCTGAAATCTAGCTCGAATATCTTTTTGGTATCTTGTTCTCTCAGGATTTGCCTTGAGCGGTTGTATGTCCCTCTGCCTCCTGTAGATTTTGTCGAGCCCAAGCAAACCTTTTATCCCCTATTTCAATATCTTTGGGCATACCAACTGGAGCAACTAGATCAACTGGAACAACAGGATCAACTAGCATAATGTATGTCTCTCTCTGAACTGCTGAAGGGGGAGAAGGTATTCTCTCACTGTCAATCTCCATCTGAGATTATTTGGATCTTTGAAAGAATATATTTTTCTTTTTTTAAAGACAACATCTTTGTTTTATCTTAATCTATCTTTGACCATGGATGTAGATCCGATATGTATTCGAAGATTCATTGTATCCCACAAATGTACCCTTTCTCCCTAAAGGGTCTAGCTTGGATCTCTTATCTTTGGGTACTTGAAAATACACTGGGCACCCAAATATCCTAAAGTGTTCAATCCTAGGCTTCACTCTGGTGAAGGCTTCTTCGGGATTTATGTTCTTCAAAATCTGGTTAGGACTCATGTTCTGAACATATACTGTTGTTATGCATGCTTATGCCCACAAGATCATAGGAAGACTCTGATCATGCATCATTTCTTTGGTTGCCTCGATGATGGTTTTGTTCTTCATCCTTCTCAAATAGTTTTGACTCCCTCTGAGTCAAGTGACTCCCTCTAAAGTCTGAAGGGTAACCATCTTCCTTTGTTGTTAACATGCCTGGAACAAGAAAACAAACGAAAGGAAAAAAAATATGAATATCTCCTAGAAGAGAATAATGAGTACATCTCTAGAATCAAAACAATTTAAGGATTGTTTTCACAACTACAAAACCTACTTGTAATGTAGAAAACTTTAGAAATGTAGGTTAGAGGCATGATAATTAAAACAATCAAACCTGGAGTCTTCACTTCTAGTGTGTTGTTCCTATGAATGCACTGAGATCCCTCTGGATCCATGATTGCAACAAAGGTTCCTTCCTCCTGTAGGTACCCTCGTGACAATGATACAAATAATATATACAAGTGCATACCTGAGAGTGATGATATGATTTCTCCAATTGCACTTAGTTGTTCTCTGATCTCTAATATCTTCACAAACCCTTGTCAATTGGGCTAGAAAACCTAATGGCTAGGATAAGATAGCAACCTTAGGTTTTTTGGGGCTTATGAATGCCAAAAATAATCTTTAAGAGAGTCACGGGAATACTGGTGAGCTGAAAATCTCCTTCAATGAGCTACAGAAACCCTAAAACCAAAAACCTGAAGAAAATTGCGAAACCATAGAAACCCTAGGGCCAAAAATTCAAAATGAATGGAATTTTACTCTGAGAGTCTCTAGAGGTGCGCTGAAGGAGGTTGTACACTCCTGTATAACTTTTATCCCCAGCATTCAAGTTTAAGGTGCTCAAACACCTCAGAAAATGAGGGTTGTACGTAATTGTAGCAAACCCTAGAGGGTCGTACAGAACTGCAGAATAAGAGGACAACTTGATTTGAATTCTTATGAAATGGGTTATTCAAGACCTACACTCTGAAACCATGTTCATTTTTCACTAGGTTAGGCTCAATCATGAAGTTTATTCCAATTTTAGCATTTTACTTGAACCATAGACAATTTTAGTTACACCATAAATAATTTTCTGCAGTAACTAAGATCACAAGAAGAAATACCATGCACAAGTGCACAAGAAGTATCCTAGGAAACCCTTCTCAACAAGGGAAGAAAACCCATCCAATCCTTTGTTATATCATTCAAGAGAAAGACCTCCCACACCATAAACCTAGCACACAATAAACCTAGCACACAAAAGGGTGCTCACAAAATCTAGAAGGCTAGTGCCCAAGAGAGGTGCGCACTTCATCCCTAGAACTTGTACTTGCTGAAATTTCCAAAATCACACTTGTGTTGTTTTTACTCAATGGGGAAATTACCTTTATTTATATTAGACTAGATACATCAAAAGTGGTGTCTATTGGCACAACAGGGTCGACTGCAATAACTCAGAGTATAATTAATAATTACAATATTAATTATCTTTTACATTAATTAAATTTCACTTTATGGTGGGGACAACCTATACCCTTTACATCACAATTAGGGTTATAGGTAAGTCTGACTCTTAGACAATATAGCAAGGGATCTCGCACACCCACTAGTGCTCAGCCATTGGGGGCACATCCACCTGTGCTCAGCCACAAGGACGTCCAAGTCAAGAGATCTCTATCTTACTACATCTCACAGGAGAATCATCAAGATACACACTCACTAGTGCTCAGCCACTAGGATCACATCTACCTGTTCTCAACCACAAGAATGTCCTACTCAACAGATCTCTATCTCACTGAGTCTCACAAGAGAATCATCTAGAGTATCACATCATATCAACTCTCTGCACAAAGGAAAACAGTAAACCCATCACATGGGTTCCTTCATCCCTCACAGGGGTACACATCATTTCATCTCTATCTCAAAGAGAACAACACACCCATCTCATGGGTACACCCAACTCATGGGCTTCCTCACCCCACACAGGGGCACACAATGTTCCATATCCATATAAGAGAGGAAATACACACCCATACCATGGTAACACCTAACTCATAGGCTTCCTCACCCAACATAGGGGCACACAACATTCCATCTCCGTCTCAGAGTGGAAAAACACACCCATCTCATGGGCACACCCAACTCATGGGCTTCCTCACCCCACACAGGGGCACACAATGTTCCATATCCATATAAGAGAGGAAATACACACACATACCATGGGAACACCTAACTCATAGGCTTCCTCACCCAACAAAGGGGCACACAACATTCCATCTCTGTCTCAGAGTGGAAAAACACACCCATCTCATGGGCACACCCAACTCATGGGCTCTCTCACAGGATGACTCACTCAATCTATGTTCTGGAGGATGTCTCACACAGTATTAATAATCAACACTATCTTGGTCACTTATATGGTCAAGCTAGGTCTAGGGAAAGATGAAGGATCAAATTGGTTGGAACAAGGTAATTGGGAAACCTATACAAGACAATAAACACTTCAATACATAATATTATCAATTAGAAAGTTATATAGGCATAATAATCACCTCTAGACACTAGGTGACAAGTAAACCCTATTGTTGTTGTAAATTTGCAACAGTCAACCAATTTATATCAAAAATGAAAGATTTATAACAAAAACAAGAAATACAACCCCAAAAATTAGCAATTGACTCTCTAAATTTAGCTCAAAACATGGGCAATAATATCCAATTGCTAAAACATTTTTCTAGGTAAATTTTGCCAAATCTTAAGTGAATTTGCAGAAGAAATATGCATCCCTAATGGTTGTAGCAAACAATTTATGACAACATCAAGTAAACAAGTGATTTTGCAAAATGTTAGGGTAGAATTAACTTGCATATGATGTCATAAATCAACTTTAAGAGAGAGAAGGTTTTAAATCTAACTAGGGTTTTAACCATCACTTGCAATCAATTAGACTAGTGTCATTTTCCTTTTCTTGGGCAATGGAGTCAAGAAACACACCATGGAATTTCTATGCGCAAGAGAGATGAAGGTCAATTAGGGCATATAGAATCATAAACCTTCATCTAACTTCTTAGAAAAAAAAACCTAGGGCATATAGCCTCATAAACTCTAGGTGTTGTTTTCTCCTCTATAACCTCTAGCAACAAGATTCCATTAACAAGATTAAACACTAGGGTATAAAGCCTCTTAAGCCTTAGCACTAAACCTTAATGCTTCAGCAATTGATGACAAATGAAACTAGGGAGGCAGATAAAGCCTCTTAATCCTTCCTAGGGTTTCAAGTACAAGATGACATGCAACAATTAAGCCTCTAAAATAGCATATACCAAGATACACACACACATGGAATAAAACTTTAAAAAATAAGACATACTAAGCTAAGTGCATACATGAGGAAACTTTAATTCACCATCCAATCATAAACAAGAGAGAAACATCCAACAAAATCTTCCTCCAAGTGGTGCGCACTAGATCCAAGAGAAAGAAAAGAGGTAGAGCGAACTTTTTCTAGAGTGATCTCTCACAAATGTGAGGAGTTGTGATGATGAAAAATGAAATAAGTGCTCCCTCTATTTATATGAGATAACGAAACACATTTGTCCATATAATTTGACTAAAATGTCAACAATCCATGCTAGAAGTGGGGCCGACCCCTCAAAATAGTCTCTACAATGCTAAAACATGAAAATAATACATGATGGTCACATGTGCGGTAACGTCAAGCCCTCAAGAGTGTGGAGAAGGCCTCCAAAGGCCGCATGTCATCATCAAGAAGAGTAAGCAAGGTGAAGACCATAATCAAGTTCCTTGTCACATCATGTGGTGTTCAAATGGTAGCAAACCCCAACATCTCCAACAAAACCCTAACATGACGTCATCATATAAAGGCCCAGTGTCCAAGGGGTAAAGGATCGCATTCAAGGTGGAGGAGGGTGTATGTCATCCAACCATCTACTAGTGCAACATCCTCTATATAATGCATGAAAATCATTGGGGTGCAGTGCCCAAGGTGTGGGATTTCTTCCCATATCTATGCCACCATGACCATATCTAGCAAAAACAAGCCCATTTGTCCATCATCCAAGGTCTAGTAGATGTGTGAGCCTGCATATAAGAGTCTCAAGCCATCCAATGACTTAAATCTCTTCATCACATGTGCCATAGCCTACAATAAAGGCACAATGTCTTGGGTTAAAGCATGGGACATCCTTCAAACAACACCATGTCAAGGGAATCCAAATCAAATCAAAGCATGAAATGAAGTAAGTCCAATGTTCACAAGGTATAAAATCCCTTTGATCATACAAAGTAAGTTTTCACTTAAGATAGAAGCCACATAAACAGTTCACATCAAGTATCCCCTTCAAATTTCACACTAGCTCAAGACTTTATGTAAGTTGGCAAGTTTGAATATGAGACAAAAATCATCAGACCCTATTAGGCGTGCCAACCAAAACAAGAAAGAAAAGACCCAAGTAGAGGGATATGTCCAGAGGGAATTAGGAAAAACCTTCAAGAGTAAGTGTGATAGTGGTACGTGTTGGGCTTACTTCATGGATTATGGTGCCATTTAGTCCATTTATATGAGTTCCTTTGTTGAGGTTGTGTTTTCTCTTGAGTCACCACTTTCTGAGTGCTACATTTTTACAACCCCTTAATTTGCCTTTTTATTGTCCTTTTATCATATTTTCAAGTCCCCTTTATAAGGTTTCAAGCTATAGCATCACTTCTTTGGCACTAGGGTGAACGCAGAAAGGGAAAATCTCAAGTATGGACTAGATTTTGAGAGTCCTTGTTATTATCCCCTTCTTTATTTAACATTATTCTTTCTTTATTATTCTTTTACTAGTTGTTGCAATCAACCTCTAGGACTTTATCCCCTCTTCTCACGAGAGAATGAACCATGATCCATTACCAAATTTTAATACACTGTGACAAGTTCCAGGATGGTAAGTTTTAAGTATGGTGAGGAAAAGAAAGGTTACCCTTATGAGGGCCCCCCAATAGTACCCCTCTTCCTTGGGGGTGACAACATGGGACTAGGGTACAAATGTTGGCCACCAAGGTGAAAAAAGGAAACAAACATAACTTCTTTAGCTTATGATCAATTATCCAACATCAACCAATGTTCCTCATTCATGTTCCTAGTACATTAATCACAACATTCTATATGAAAACATGACTAACATACCTGATGGTGATGGTGGGTGACCATCTCCCAAATATTGTGTTGATTGGATGTGATGAGCTTGGTTGATCCAAAGTATAAGAGGCAATCTGAGGGGGGTTGTTGGGACACCATAGGTGGATATGTTGATAATCATGATCAACAAAATCAATGTCTTCAATGTGGGCCATGAGACATGATCTCCTCCAGTTACCCCTAAGCATGGTGGGGTAACACAAACAACAACAACTATGGAAAACATTCTAGTCATTTCTCAAGCCCCTAATGGTTTCCTAAAGGTATAACTACACTCTATAGATCACTTGTTGGATGTTTTTCGAGTCACTATTATTGGAAGCAGGAGCATGTTGGGCGTTTAGATCCACACTTGCACGCATCCTTATTAACGTTGGGGAGTGTAGACCCATGGTTCGTCAAAAGTTGTCCAGCAAAAAACCTAGAGCATCGACATATCAATCCTCGACCAAGGCCGAGGAAGGTCTCACCCGAGATGGAAATAGGATCACAGAGACCATAAGGTCTTGTGACAAGGATGAAGGATAAACACATGAAAATTCACTAGGATTGGCATCCATGCAACTCATATCTAACAAATACACACACATATTCAACTCATACATGATAGATAGAGAATGGATTAGAACTGACACATCTTTATTATTGGAGCTATTCCATCACAACAAAGGTATACATTGCGCAGGACAAATACATATGACAACCATAGAACTTCATATCTTCTCTATATAAATCCTCATAATTACAACATACTACGCAATGCACTCTTGCTAAAAAATCAAACATATAATAGACACGAGAATATATTCAAAGAATTACAATATTACATCAAGCTCAGAGCAAGCTCATGACTCAATGACTCTATTTTCCTCAATATCTAACTAGCTAATCAACCAGCCCTATTTTTTATATTATTGCTTCCTTTTATAGCTTTCTCTTCTAGGGACCATTGTCTATTTCTGCTCTGGTCCACTCGTTTTCCAGAAAAAATTACATCGTATAGTTCTAATGTCTCCCAGTACTCCATGTAGACTTTCTATATCAATGGAGATCTTAAATTCCTAGCTAGCTCGTCCTATGACCATCCCACATCCTCTTATGTTGCTGACAATGATCATTCAGGAATAGTTCCTGATGATTCCTTTATTGATTTTGACATGCATCTTCTTGGTTTTCGATGCAACTGACAAAACTTAGACCAACACACACTTGGTAGTCTTTAAGCTTGGCATGAAACTGACAAAATTTGGTCCGACGTGCCCTCTTTGTCATTTCTCGAGCATTTCGTTAGGTGCGCACAAAATTGAACCCAAAATTTTGGATGCCAACATCCCTCACCACTATTATTTGGCTCGTCCTCGAGCCAACTACTGCAAGTTCTGAAGACAGAGAGTTTGAGTAAGAGCCTCTCATCTTTCTTTAAAGAAAGTTGAGATTGAGGCAAATTTCTCAGCACAGAACCTTCACTGGTGTCAGTGGAGGTGAATGAGGGATATTTTTAAAGCTCCCCATCCAAGACTAACTGCTAAAGAGAAGTGAGAATTCCTCAAGAGAGAGCATTATTCTCTACTTGTGTTTGGGTTCTAGGGTGAGAAGACCGAACAAAATATTAAATTTCCTATAACTCAACAACCAGAATATTATTCCAATAATTTTATCTAACCAGAATTTAAGCAATCTTGATATAAACTCAGAAAATTATGCATGCATATTACAACTGAGTTATTTAACCAAAAGAGCAGTAGAAGCACATACAAAAAACCAAACACATAAAATGGACAACACCAGAAATACCCTGGAAACCCTAGTGTTGGGAAAACTGACAAAGAGGGGCTTCTATTATGGGATTTCAAGAGAATTTACAGCAACAGAAAAGCATAAATTACTTACAAAAATTTCCTCGGCATGTTTCCTCACTTGACAAAAAAAAATCTCAACAAACTTGGCCTGCTTTTTCGGCCCGACTTTTTCTGCATTTTTGGTCCGGCTTTTTCGATCCTGATTTTTCGTCCCATCTTTTTCGGCCTAGATTTTTCAGTCCAACTTTTTCAACCCAGATTTTTCAGCCATGAAAACCAACCTCCTAAAATCTGTTATATGTTGCCTAAGTTCAACCTCTCTCTACTGCCTAGTATGGCCCTAGTTCAACCTCCACTAACTTCCCATGTCTAGCCCAGAACTCGCCCTCTTCCTCAACTGCTTGCCCTCTCCTTCTCTTGCCCAAGCACCCTCCTCTTCTCACAAATGAGAATGTGTGTCCCTCTCACCCTCAACCCTTCTATTTATCTCTCTAATTCACTTTTTCAAGAGACTTCTAGAAGCATCCAAAAATTCACTTTTGTGAATTATTAATTTATGAAAACTGACTTTTTCATAAATCTGAGAAAAAAGTCATTTAAGTGACTTTAATTTTTCCTATGTTGAAACTTAGGATAAAATAAAAAAAGTTGATCTGGGTATTTAATGTGTCCATTAGCATGCCTAGGACACTTAGACACATGTTGAGACACCTACCAAGTTACAAAACTAAGACTCCCTCTTAGAGAGGGAGGCTTCTCCACCTAGATCAATATTTGATCCCATCAAGTTTGTTGTTGCTCCCTATGAATGGGAAGACATCCCAACTACCTCTGTTGCACTCTGAATTGATTTCTTGCTCAACTCCTCCATCGATGTCAAGTCATACCAGCTGACATATTTTAGAGTCTTGGATGAAGCCACTCATCCACAAGAATCTACCACTGACACTGATTTCTAATCCAAGATACCCTTGGAACCCACTATAGGTTGTCCAAACACCCTGTACATCATACCCTCTTTGATTCCAAGCCTCATTGTTGCATCTTGGGTATCTGCTCCCTTTGCATGTATGAGCACATGTCCATCCTCGAACATCACTGCATACCCCATATCCTCTAGATCTTCCATGGAGAGAAAACTAACCTTCAACTCTGAAACATACATAACCCCGACCACCTCCAGAGAACTACCTAACTCTAGCTGGAATTGAACGCATCCAAACCCCTGCACTTCATGCATGGTGTCGGCCCCACTACCCACATGTGAGTCCAAGCCCATTTATGAATCACTAAGGAACACCAACCTCATTCCCATCATATCACGAGATGATCCATTATCTGCGAACCATACTCCACTATCCTCCAACTTTGCAACACTATTGCTCGAAAGAGAAGCGACCAAAGAAAATTCATCCTCGAATTTCTCTACAAATGCATCCATCTTAGTAGATGTTGTGGCTACAACCTATGTCTCCTTCTTCTTCTTCTTGGGACACTCATTATCATAGTGGCCAATCTTGTGACATGCAAATAATTTCACTTTGTCCATGTCTCTGAAACCTCCCGCTCCACTTCCCTTCTTCACATGAAGAGCCAAATTCTCTTCCTCTTCACTCTTTGGCTGGCTAGCTAGAGTGGCATTAAATCTCAGCTCCTCCTGGGTGAAGTCATCCCATAATTTCTCCCAATCATGGAGCTTCTCTTGAGACACCACTCCACAGACAAATACTTCCCACTACTTGGTGAATCCATTCAAGGTTGTCCTCACCAACTCAACCTTGTCCACTTCCTCTCTCGCATCTTCCAATTCATCTTTGATTTGAGTGAACTATGTGAGGTAAGTGACCATTGACTCTCCCTTGACCATCTTCGTGCTTCTCAACTTCTCTTTGAGTGGCATATTCCTACTCTAGTTTTCAGACTGGTACAACTTCACCAGGGATTCCCACATGTCCTTCGTTGTCTTCTTGCCAGACAAATGAGGAATAATGTGTTCCTAGACTCCATCCATAATTATCCTCCTAGACTTGAAATCTTTCTTGTTGCAAGTTTTTAGTTGTAACAAATCAATAGGTGATCTGAAAATTTGGTGAGAATCTTCCACATCCAAAATCTTTAAAAATAAGATCTTTTACTGACGTGATTGCATGTGAATAAGATAAATAGGGTTAATTAAAAAGGCCTCATTAATGAATACATTAACATGAAAGAATCAAATTGTCAAATTTATTGTGCATGTTTATGCAAATAAAACTCTACTTAATCAAGATCACACATACAACATTGACAACAATATGATAACGAAGTTCACCAGACCCCTTGGCTATGTCTCTGGATTCATGAATCCCATGAATCTGTTTTATTGATTTTGCTTTAAAAGGGCCACATAAACAATCCTACAACTTGTTTCTCCTTTACAAATACATCCTTTGAATCAATAATCTCTCAATAAGCTTACCACAATCTCTTTTCTTTATCCCCCTCCTCTTGACCCCCAAAAAGGGTTTATATAACATCTCCATCTCAAACACATCAAGATTTTCATGGAGATAATATCTCTCAAGATCCCCTAAAATTAGGATGTTGGCATATCTCAAGGGATTGGTTTGAGAATATCCCTCAACCATCCATGAAGATCTCAACTCTCCTTGGGACTCTCCTTGAGACTAGGGATTAAAAGCCAACATGGCTTTGCACCAAAATATCCCTTTTAAATAATGAAAAATACATAATTATGAGAATCCTATATCATGTATTAAACATTTTACAAATGCCATTTTGCCCCTAAATATCAACAAGCCATATCTCTAGCATGTGAAGTCCAATTGACTTCATTCGAAATGCATTGGAAATCTCAGTGTGAGCTCTTTGTTGATTGGACAATGTTGGTAGTATTTGAAGTTGGCTGAAAATGTGTCGACTGTGAAAATCCTCCTGGACCAATAGGGGATGCCAATTTGTCTTCACAAATTTCCAACAATCCATTCTCCTCCAGTAACAAGCCAATATGCTCCCTCCAAGGACAGAAATTTGAGGCACCATCCAGCCTATCCTCAAACGTTAAGCTTGCACTGGCCATTTGAGTTTGTTGCTTCGTTTCCCACACACTTCTGGTCACACATCCTCCTTTTTTGTTTAACTCCTTGGTATTGACAACAAAGTATCTTGGATCCTTGTACTAAGAGGATGAGCTCTAATACCATGTCAAATTTCGTATAACTCAGCAACCAGAATATTATGCCAATAATTTTATTTAACCAGAATTTAATCAATGCTGATATAAACTCAGAGAATTATGCATAAATATTACAGTTGATTTATTTAACCAAAATAGAAGCAGAAGCACATACAAAAAACCAAACTCAAAATGGACAACACTAGAAACACCCTCGAAACCCCAGTGTGGGGAAAACCAGCAGATAAAAACTTCTATTACGGGCTTTCAAGAGAATTTACAGCAACAGAAAAACATAAATTTCTTACATAAATTTCCTCACATAAATTTCCTCAGCAAGTTTCCTCACTCGACAAAAAAACAACCCAACAAACTCAGCCTTCTTTTTCGACCCAACTTTTTCGACCCAACTTGTTCGGCCCTAAAAAAATGGCCTCCTGAAATATGTTGTATGTGGCTTGAGTTCAACCTCTCTCTGCTGCCCAGTATGGCCATGGTTCGGCCTCCACTACCTGCCCAAGTCTAGCCTAGGACTTTCCCTCTTCCTCAGTTGCTTTCCCTCTCCTTCTCTTTCCCAAGCACCCTCTATTTATCTCTCTAATTCACTTTTTCAGGAGACTTCAAGAAGTCTCTAGAAATAGACTTCTATGAATTATTAATTTATGAAAAGTTACTTTTTCAAAAATCTGAGAAAAAGTTCATTTAACTGACTTTTTAATTTTTCCTAACACATTATATACCCATATAAACTTTATTTATTTTATATACCCATATAAACTTTTTAATTTTTCCTAAGTTAATTTTTCCTAAAGTTTATATGGGTATATAATGTGTCCATCAACATTCCTAGGACACTTACGCCCATGCCGAGACACCTACCAAGCCACAAAACTAACACAGAACGCGTCAGTTTCTCTAATCCTAGGGTGTTGAGGATCAATGACGAGATGGGGGAGGAGCGTTAGTAGCAACAGGATTGAATGGATGAACTTGGCCTAACCTCGTCGCTCCTGATGGAGGGTCGATGATGGTTGATGAGGGGAGGGCTCTAGGTGAAACAATGAGTAGGGTCCCTCCCTATGAGAAAAGGGGATGATGCATGGCAGTCGTTGGACATAGGGAACCTCCCTATCAACAAAGGCGATGATGCATGGAAATACTTAACAGTGGGGAAGTTGTCAATTAAAGAGATTATAGGTTTTGCCTAGCAGTTTTTGATACATCGTTAATATGCGAGAGAACCAGATTGTGAGAACGGTAGGAGATTGGTCAGGGGGGAAGCACACATCTTAGAATGTTTGTGGAATTGGTCCATGATATGAAAGATGAATGAGCGGAACATGAACTGATATAAATGAATGGGGGGAAGTTGTAAGTGTGGCTGATGGGCAAGAGACAATAGGAACGAGACGTGGATAATTTCTCCAAAGAGTTCATGGAGATTAGGTATTTATATCGTGGAGGCAGTGGGGGAAGGGGGTCAATCAGAAGAGTCTGGTCGAGGTGATGAAGTAAATATTACTTAGAAGAAGATGACGTAGTGTTGGAATCAAGGAGATCCCAATTCAGATTCGTCGTCCTGAAGATACGACTTGTTGAATGAGGTGTCATAACAAACTTCATACCCATATCTTGTGGAATCTGTTGAAAGTAGATTACCTTTCCCTTTCGATGAGTTGATCTGCCAGGAAACCCCTCCGAGACTCACATGAATTGGCAGTCAGAGCCCAGACCTTGTACTGGTGTTATAGGGTCAATCATGAGTAAATACTCTTGGGACGTGGAAATACTATCCAACTATCCTATCTGCTTGTGTTAATGAAACTGGATGACTATTGGCTAGTAGGCCTGAAACGTCGAACTTCCCACTAAGTGGTGGATTTCACTGTTGCATTTGTGGAATCGGGTCAATTGTCCTCATGTCAGTGATATGTCGAATGATCTATTACCAAATATTCCTGGAAATACCTGTTATACTAATTAATATGACATGCTGACCTCAGTCGGAGTTGGCTGAAAACTATTGTCGCTAGTAGATCTTACTTAGTCACAATAGTGTGGACATACGCGAGTCTTATTTGTTGGGGGAGTCGTGCATGTTTTTTGCGCACCCCAGTTTGATTTCCCCTTTTTGGTTATATTATTGTAGTGGCCCTTAGTGGGCCAAAACATAGCCCCATACTTGCTTCTTTGATCAGCTTATGCTCCGGGGGCTCAGCCGCAAGCCCGTTTGGTTCTTATAGTATCCATTGATGAAGGAGTTGATCATTACTTATATCTATCTCGTCTGTCCACAGAAAATGATAGGCACCATGCTCATTAAGGAGAAGAGAGAAAACCAATGGGATGGGTTCCAAATAAGGGTGTTGGCGGGACCACTATACGTTTTTTTTACACTTGTAGAGTTACACTCATGCCTAAAGAATACTATAGTGACGAAGTGCCCAAATTGTTAATAGGAAAAATTTTGTAGGAATTTTACAACTAGAATGTAGTAGGTAGGTTTAAGTGACAATAGATCTCTTATGTTCCTTTTTGGCTCTATTTCCTTCCCAAGGATTAGGGTTTTCAAGGTTCCTCCAGACAAGAGTTTTCCCTATGTTATATCTCTCTGATATATGTGCGGGGTCAAACAATAGTACTCAGTACAATATATCAAGGCACCAACTAAGTAGTCTTGATTGTACCCTTAGTCATACTACTTGATTACCCAGGTATTGGAGAGTATCTTCCCAAGTGTTCTTCTCAGTGTCACTATAGCAGTTAGATAGTCGATCGATTGATATAGAGATGGTTTCAAGAGACCTATATAACCCGTGGGAGTGATGGTTGTGTACATATTTTGTTTGATGCGGTACTACTCGAGGGATACCAACAAGGGTTATAGAGGTTTCTAATAAGGTGAAACATTTGTTTCTAGGTAACGTCATGAAACTGTCTGCATTTCCTACATGTAGTCTTCCCCGCCGCAATTTTACCCATTGAGTGACAGATCTTTGTGCTTTAAATACGTTGGCAGTACATGTCTCTACCCTCAAAAAAAAATTATCATAGTTTTTTCATAGGAAAGTTCTATAATACCACTTGTTAGGTACCAAATCTATTATAATAAGAAGAAAATAGAAATACTGCAATAAATACTAGTGGAACAACAAAATGTAGAGAACCAAAACACAAAATATGATACCTTTATTGATAGAAAGCAATGTTCACTTGCCTCTTTGAGGGGGAAAACTCCAACAAAGCAATGTTCTATTACAATAATTCTCAAGACAAGGCTTTCTCATGCCTCATACTCTTATTTATACTAATTCTATCTTCTAAAGAACATTCTAGAGGAAGATCTTTCTAGAAGCAAAAGTTTTTATTAGGTCTTCTTACATTGACTTGTTCACATTTATTAAATAGTCCTTATCAACAAATGTTAGTCTTTATTACATGGAAAATATATTATTCTATCTATGTGAGAGGTTAGATAGGTTAGTTCCCTAACACTTACATGCCACTCTCATTGTTTCAAATGGAGTAAGATAATCTTGTAGCAAGCACGTACCTTTTTTATGGTCACAATTCCGATAAAAATTTGACATGAATTTATGACCAAAGTTCCATCATAGCCTAAGTTTTATGCATGTTGGAAAATTAACTGTAAAAGTTTTTCCCAATTTTAAATCAACCGATATCATAAAAAATTCTATGAGATTTTGAAATTGATAAAAACTTTGACTTCTTGTACCCTCAAATTCTGATAAATTATGATAAATATAAAAACATTTGTTACAGGTTACTTGTTGATATAGTGGCACTTTTACATTCTAGTAGAACGTTGGAAGAGCTTTCTATCCTTGAGGAAGCACATGTAGAGCATCCATGGTGGGATTCCATGGAAACAACTTCAGAACCTATTATGGATTCAATGTTTGATTCCATGATTTGAGATGTTGTGATTGCATATTATGTTGAGGGACACAATGATACTTCTATAGCTTATAGGATTGATATTTTGGCACAATGGGAGATTGCGGTGAGCATAAACGTGATATTTTATGAGGATGTGAGATCTTCTAATTCACATGAGTCTCCTTTAGTGATTGAGGAGAATGTGAAGCTTGTTGTTCTAGAGACTGATTTAGAGACTTGAGATTAGTCAAATCTAGAGGGATATGTATTGATATTAGGTGAAAACATACCCTCATCTTTTACTCCAACCCATATGAGATGAGATGTCTTACCCACACATTACATGATTCATAAGAGCATGTAAGAACAACCCATATCTTTAATGACGAAAATTATACCTCCTAGGAGATGTGTTAGTCATGTTTCATTAGTTTCTTCCATATATATGACTTCCAATTTTCCATTGGAGGAGAGGTGTGATATCTTGATGGAGGAGGATGCTGAGATTGATTCTAGGTTTTTGGTTGATGGGATCATTATAGAGTATAGGTATAGGGTTAATGGATTCTCTAAAATCAAGGGAGTTTTCCATGATTTTGCTCTTGCTTCAAGATTCTCTCGGGATGAGAGAGTTAACCTAATTCGAATTGTTTTAGTTACCAAAGGATTCGAGCTTCTTGAGAGAGATTCTCATGATGGCAAGTTGTTGATGGACCTACATGGAATTTTTCCTATACCACAAGCTTGGTATTACAGGATAGATTAGTTGACTTGTGTAGATTTCTTTATTTATGATTCTGGTAGATGTCAACCACTTCTCTTGATCTTGCATGGATATGTGATTATCTCTCATGGATGTACTAGAGAGCTTATGATGCGGTGTCCATTGGTTTTGGCCTGTTATGCTGACTTGGAGGATGATGGAGTTTAGGAGGTTACTTTTTTCCCCAGTGTTATATTCCTTCATATTCACAGGTGGTCATTAATTTTTTGGATCAAAATACTATGATATCATGGGTGACAAGTTCTTTATAGATGACAATGGTTTATTATCATGGGATCGCAACCAATATAGATTTGTACAAAGTGATTTTGGTGTAGTTGCAGAAGGAGTCAACAAATGTCGGTGTAAAAAATTTCCTCATAAAGAGGGAGTGTTAATGGTTGGGGTTACTTTGAAAGTGTTTACACCATGTTTGGGGTGCTTCATGAGATTTTGGGTACATGGTGTATAATTATCCTTGGATGGTATGAGATGGATTGGTTCATGGGAGATGGACCATGATGGATTTGCAAAGTTGAGACATTTTTCTTAGTGGATGTTTAACCTTATATTGTTTCTATCTTGGTATTATTTCATTTGGTTTTTGGAGTTCTCTTGACAATTTGGTGGAAACCCTTCATGATGGCTTCTTGGAAACTTCACTTACTTGGAGAATTACTTACTTGGGAGGAGGAGCATTGTGAATCCTAGAGGAGGGAATGAAGCCCTAGATGGCATGGGGTTGTTTGGATTCAAGTTCTGAGGCTTGGAGTTGGCTCAAGGATGCCTAGGTTTCAATAAT
>ML799224.1:43024-73657 GCA_009831015.1 Picea engelmannii | reverse complement strand
ATATTATCTTTTGCTTTATCCACAAAAGGGGATAAGAAAATTCTTTGCAGTTACACAATATTTTAACACTCCCTCTTAACAACAAGGATATTCTTTATCTTTTGGCAGGTCATCGGATGTCATCATCAACTGAAAAATATTATCTAGGCAATGTCATCAACTGGATAACATCATCAACTAGGAAACATCAACAACTGGACAACATTATCAACTGGATAACACCATCAACTGGGCAACATCATCAACTAGACAACAACATCAACTGGATAACATTATCAACTGGGCAATAGGAGGCATCAATATAATCCACTTGGTCATCTGGCATCATGATCACTGATTGGTTCTCCATGAATCCATATTAAAGAAGTTTTTTTCTCTTTATCTTCGCACGGAAGATACTCTTTCTTTCTTTCATCTTCACGCAAAAAATACTCTTTCTTATCTTCACACAAAAGATATCTTATCTTCACACAGAAGATGTCTTATCTTCACACATAAGATATTCTATGAGTTTTGCCATTCGTTTTATGTTCTCCCTTCTCTTGTAGTCATCTATATCACCCATCCACTAGCGAGGAATACTACCATAGCTTCACTCCTAGTCATCCCACATGAACCAGAGAAGCTAAGATGCTATCCTGGGAAATATTAGACTCCTTTTCCATGATCCACGCAGGATCATGACACAAACCTCAAGATCCAACTAACCATTCCACATGGTCAAGGTTTTTGTTCCAGGCTACTCAATCCTTGGCCAGAGGAGAGTATCTTCCCACTTCCCCTTGGAGAAACTTCCACACTCCTCTCTACGAGGGTGGTCACACCCCTCTCTACGAGGGTGGTCACACCCCTCTCTACGAGGGTATTCTAGCATGTCCCTAGAGTATCCAAAACTCAACACTTGGACAGAGGCCAACCTTGGAAAATTTATCATTCCCCTTCTCTACGAAGGTCTCTTCTATTTCTCCTTCTCTACGAAGGTCTATTCCTTCTCTACAAATGTCTCTTCTCTTTTCCTTCTCTATGAAGTTCTACCTGTGGGATTTATCATTCCTTATCTATGAAGGTCTCGTCCTTCTCTACGAAGGTCTCTTCCTTCTCTATGAAGGTATGGCTATGGGATCTGAAAAAAATCTCCTGTGGTCCAAAATATTTCCATTGTATAATACCATGCTACCCATCTGCTGGGAACCATCCATATGGTTTCCTAACTACACCAAATCACGATCCTCCATTTTGAACTCGGAGACATAGCTCCCTCTTGCAACAAACTAAGAGCTTCTAATCATCATCCTTGAAGTTCTCTTCTGTAATATCCTGGGTTCCTTCTTGAGTTCAAAAATTTCTTTCTTTCTGACTTCATACTAGATCAACCTGCCCCTCTTCATCTATAGGAACGGTATTGGAGCAACCTGTAGTTACCTACATCTCATCAACTATATCTGTGTATCCATATTTCTCTTCATCTTGAACATTTATGTTCTACATCTTTAGGAGCCTCCTACTCCTATATAAATACTGGATATTATCTGGTCTTTACTGACTGTCACCATATCATAAGTCCTTCTCATGTTGTCTAAATTCTGCAAGTCAAGGCATAAGTTGTTTCTTTCGAGACTTGTAAACTTATTTACAATATGATTTCTAAGATATGTCACTTAAACAATCAGTCAGTAACAATAAGCAGTAATCAAATAAAACTATATCATGATTTCTATCATAGTGGTACACATATTTTCTTAAGAAAAACTTGTTCAACCATCTACACATATGAAACCCTAATAATGGATAAGACTTTTGAACTCTTTTTCACTCTAGCTATGAAATTACCAAATTTTCCCTTACTATCATAGCTAACACATACCTTTGTCACTCTCTTGAGTGATCATACCTAAAATAAATATTTTATCTCTTTATTTATCATCTTCTTTGATACTTCCTTCATAAGTCTGCATAGACACTGAAGTAAAATGAGGTTAATTAACATTCTCACATAAATATAACTTGTAATGATAAGGTATTAAAGTAAATAAGATACTAAAAATAAACATGAATACTTATCTTTTGTTTTTTTGTGTGGGGAGGCTCCACAGACTCCACCATTTTCTATATTTCTTCATATCAACTATCTTCAACTTAAAGTACATAATCCTTGATTTCTACTAAATCTTTCTTTGAGGGAGGAGATTCCTCTTCCTCTACCACATGTGCTTGATACTTTCTTTTCCCTTTTCCTTATGCTTGGTCTTTTGCTCTTCTTCCTCTGCTTCTGGTACACTCACTGTGACATGTTCTCGTTTAGAATCATGTGCAACCTATGCTTCCAAGATCTGAAGTTTCCAGATCCTTCCAGCCTATCTTCTACCCTCATACCAGCATCCATGATTTCTTGCAATAGAAACCCTAGCCCTCCGAGATATTGAAATAATAAAAAAAAACAAATTTCTTAGATCTGAAAATTCAACTCACCAAAAGATGCACTGGACTGAGGCGAGTATGCTGGTATAGTCAGTTTATGAAAATTTCAATTTCTAACCCTTGAAACTGGACCAGTGGATTTCTGGACTAGTGCTTCTGGTTTTCTAGTACTTCTGGTTTTCTGATACTTATGGTTTCCTAGTACTTCTAGTTTTTTGGTACTTCAAGTACTGGTGAAAACTAGGGTTTCACTTTCTGGGAGTTTTGTCCACTGAAAAGGTGCGCTGAAGGTGCCAATGAGTTCCTTAGGCTAGGGTGCACTTTTCTAGATGATCTTTGGGCTGAAATTCCTCTTTAATAAAAATCCCTAATTTTCTTGTATGACAATAGTGACATTTTTCTTTTTCTATGAAAGATGCTCTCTTCAACTTAGCTCTGATACCATGTTAAATTTTCTTTCTTAATCTATTATTATTAATCTTCATTATAAAAACAACATAATAAGGATCTTACTGAAAGAAACATAATCACAGAGTACACAAGCATTTATCTTGGGAAACCCTCAAGGGGAAGAAAACCCAACAAAACTTCTTTAATATAGATTCAATAACCAAGTACAGTGTCTCTCACAAGAGAGATCTCACCAAACAAAAGATCCACCAAAAACCCTAACTAGAACATAGTATCGCACCACTTAGACCAAGATAGTCCTTCACCAAGATAACCTTCACCTTTACTGAGATACTCTTCCTTGTAGCTGCATCACTTCTCCTTGTAGCTGGGTCACTCTCAGACTTGCACACTTGATAGAGAGATCTTGATGAGTGTGTGTGCAAATGAGGTGCTAGGCCTCTTATAAATACAATTTGTTCCCCCCCAATAATTATTTCAGGGCCGACCTTTCCACTTTACCTTTCTAATTTACATTTGACTTTGTCTAGGCACAATAGGGCCGACTTGTCAATATATATATATATATATAATATTTTTCTTTATCCACAAAAGGGGATAAGAATATTCTTTGCAGTTACACAATATTTTAACATAATTCTCCCATCAACTACAATCCTGGAATCAATCTCAACATCATCCTCCATCAAGGTATCACACATATCCTCTAATGGACAATTGGAATGCATACATATGCAAGAAACCAATGCAACATGACTATCATATCTCCAAAGAGGTATACTCATCCTCAATAAATATCTTGGCGATCCTACGTGCTCTCATATATCCTATTATGTTCAGGTAATCCATCTCAGTATCATACATGCTAGATTATAAGGTGAGTGCATGTCCATATCTAATCTCACCACATCTCTCTTTGAATATGACTCATCTCGAGTCTCTGAATCAGTCTCTTGAAAAAAAACCTCCAAATTCTCCTCCATCACTAAAGGAGAATCCTATGAACTAGAATATCTCACAACCTCATAAATATCACATCTCTACTCACCACAATGTCCTACTACACCAAAATATCCATCATGTAATCTATAGAAGTTTCGTAGTGTCCATCAACACAAGATGCAATCAAAACATATCGAATCCTAGAAACAGTCACTAAATCCATAATAGGTTCTGAACTTGTATCCATGGCATCCCACCATGCATGCTCTAAATGTTCCTCCTCAAGGATAGAAGGGTATTCCAACCTCCCACTGGAATGTATAATTTTCATTCAATCAATAAGTAACCTGCAAAGGCCACCCTCTCTCAAACCTATAGCCAAAATCCTTAGAATAACTACACTAAAATCATGGATGGTCCATTGTTGTCTCTCAATTGCAAATCTTCATTATACATCTATCATATAAGAAATTGAAAGAAGATTCTTCTTCTACCTAGGATAAACAAAATATCACTTAGCTCAAGACAATGACTTGAAGGCATTTGAAAATACATGGAGCCAACTCCTCTCATAGCGTAAGTAACCTCATCACCGAGCTCCACAATGATGCACCCCTCTTTCTCTTGAAATATATTAAATAAATACCTATCATATGTCATGGGTTTCAAATCCCCACTATCCACATGCCATCCAACACTAGAAACAATGTTAGTGGATAGGAAAGAGACCAAATCCATATCCATCATGGAAAATATGCAGTATGAAGAATATCACCCCCCTATAATAGGTGAAAATCACACTGACATCTACTGGAAAAAATCATCCACCTTTCATAGGTACTCTTGAGTATCCCACCCATTGAAAATAAAACCATACTAGTCAATAATCACATAGATATACCACCTATCACTAGCCACCCCTACAACAAATCAAACACTTGTTACAAGTCATATTAGGAATCACACTACTTGAAAATACATCCATGATAGTCATTAGTGTATTATATACATCATCTTTTATCACAAGAAAAATCCATCAAGAGTTCTCGCATGTGTAAGTATCCATTAGAAAATGTGGTGGGCTAGTAGTATCCAACCCTTAGAAATTTGAGGGTTGTAGCTTTCCAATATTGGTGCCCTCCACAAAATCCTCTATGCATATTGGTTATAAATTGTTTTGGCTCATCTTCATCCAGACATTTCAACAAAATACCATCATGGTCTTTCCAATATAAATTTTGGTTTATGATGCATTATTTTACAATCTTCAATTTAAGTGACCTAGTTTTGGATTTCTCCAATATTGGTGGACATTCTAGGTGCTGTAAAAAATAAATAACATTTCTATACTAGGGTGAAAAATAATATTGATCAAGTACTTTCATGGTTTTCTTCTCAGCCTGCATTAGTGGAGCATCTGATTGATTAAAGATATGGTGCAATTCCAGTGCTTTATAGTTTGAATCATATAATAGTTTTGCAAGGCCTTATCCCTTGATCAGCTTAGTAGGATTTATCTGCAGGTCATATTCTAAAAGTTTGACTATCCATTTTCCCCTCTTACCCTCACTGTTTAGCCGGACAAGAATTTCCTTCATAATGCTACTAGGACCAGAAGTTGTTATGTTGGACTGCAGAACATACACCCTGAAGGCCTTCAAGGATTTGACTAATGTATAGGCTTGATTCTCCAATATGTCATATTTAAATTTAGCATCTATGAGTTCTTTGCTGAAGAAGGAAATGGGATTTTCATTCCCTTCTTCATTATTTTGTAGTAATACAACAATAGTCACCTTAGAGGAAAAGGAGAAAATCAAGAATTCTTTGGAATAGTGTGGACTAACTAGAATAGGGGCTTCAATCAGAGCCTACTTAATCATTTGGAAGGATGATATCGCTTCCTGTGACCATTTAATATCAACATCTTTTTTCAACATGTTAGTAATAGGCTTGATGATCTCAATAGAGTTTGGTACAAAACGCCTCAAAAAATTTATTTTGCTTATGAAAGACTGGATGGCCTTCTTATTTCTATGGATGGCATCTACCCTTTACAGGTTTATATTTATCCCCCCTGCAGATATATTGTGGCCTAGGATCTTTCCTTCTAACATAGTAAAATGGGATTTTTTAGGATTCAAAGAGATTCCATACCTTCTGCATTTTTGAAATATTTGCTTTAGGTGTTGTAGGTTTTCATCATCAGATTTTGAGAATATGGTGATGTCATGAAGGTATATAACTATGAACTTATCGTTCTCCCCGAAAAATGCAATGTCCATGGCCCTTTAAAAGGTGGCCCTTGCATTCATTAGGACAAAAGGTATTTTTTCATACATGAATGTTCCCCATGGGGTAGTGAAGGTTGTTTTTTCCTTGTCTTCTTCAAGCACTTTTATTTGGTTGTATCTAGAATATCCATCCAGCATGGAAATTCTATGGCCACCTACTACCCTTTGCAAAATATAGTCCATATTGGGAAGTGGATAGTTTTATTTCAATGAACATTTGTTCAAGTTTCTGAAGTCTACACGCAAGCATATTTCTGCACTCTTTTTCCTGACAGGCACCAAGTTGGCCACCCAATCTAGATATCTCAAGGGCATAATGATTTTGGAATAAAGCATCCTTTTCAATTTTATTTCAATAATAGACAATAGAAGAGTATTAAATTGTCTATTTTTCTGCCTAAATGGCTTGGATCCCACCTTTAGAGGAATCTTATGTTGAATGATGTCAGTATCAAAGATCTTTAAGTCCTCATAAGAACATGCAAAAATATCAACACAACTTTTGTTGATATTATGGTAGCTGCGAGAGGTATTTGCCTCCACGTGTAAACCTGACGAGAATAGAATATTCCAGGAAGCAAGAAGAAACCCTAAATAATTTATTAAGAACCTTATAAGACAAGTCATCTCAAGAGAATTATTTGCATTAGGTTATTAGTCTCTAAGAGAAGAAGTTGGCTAAAGGAAATGTTATATACTAAGTAATTAGCACCCGAAATGAGAAGTCGACCTAGACAGTCTTGCAGAAACAATATAAATATAGGAGGCCAGTCTTCATTTTGTCCAACATTCTCAAAACTGCAAAAGTACACTTGTGCGCATTGTAGTTGGCCAGTTTGTGCGCAAGTCTTGGGAGCAGCTGCTGTCGACAATTCTGCAATATGCATTTTCGGTTTTCTAGGTTGGACTCTTTGATCAGATTTTGTTATTCTTTCTTGGTTCACCATCTTTGGAGAGAGGTGAGACACCTTTGTTTGGCTATTAAACCTAGGGTTTGCTTCCAGAATCATTCTCCATCAAGGTTAAGGTGATCGGGAGTGGCTTCAGCCTATGGTTGGGTGACAATATTTCTATATTTTCTATGGTTAAACAAGCACATCCATTATATTCTGACAGGTTATGGGCCCACACTATCTTTGGACAGTCTAACTACTGGAAGATATATTGGGATGATTTTCTCAATTGTAGTTACAGCCAGTTTCTGCTACAACAACGAAACCCTAACCCTCTCATTGAGGCACCTTAAGTTAAGAGATTGACCTAATTTCTAGATAGACTAGTGTTCCCTAGCCTAGTGCATCTCCTGGAACTCTCAGCAAGCTAAAATGTCAAGTTTGAGTTTTTGGTCAAAATCAAGGGTTGACCAAGTCAAAGAAATTATGACTTACTCTATGAAGTCATAAAACAAATTAGAAGGGGCTTCTAACTTCATATCATGGAATAAAAGGATTGAACTCATCCTTTACAAGAATAAAGTGTTGGATATCGTGAAAGAAAAGATCGTGGAACCACGGTTTGAAGAAGGAAAAGACAAGGAACCTCGGAACATTGCAGTTATGGAGAAGTTCAAAGACAATGACATCAATGCCATGATTATCATAGTGGTCTCTATAAAATACCACCTGCTACCCTACATCTCCCATCTTGATGCATCTAAGAAGATGTACGATGCCCTAACAAACCTCTTCCCAGTCAAAAACATTGGACATATAATGAGTCTAAAGAATGATCTTCGTAACATGAAAATGAATGATGATGACAACACAACATCATACTTTGTGAGAATATCTCAGTTAAGAGATAAACTACAATCTATTGAAGAGATCATTTCAAAGAAGGAACTGGTAAATATAGTACTCAATGGTCTTCCCAAGACATGGGATGCATTTGCCGCAAGCATGAACACAAGGAAGGAGTATCCTACATTTGAAGAAATTTGGACTTGTTGTGCATAATAAGAATCAAGGATTATTGCAAAAGAGAAACCCCAAAATAAATACAATGATCAAGCCTTCATAAAAAGGTTCAAGAATTTCAGGAATAAAAAGAAATTTGGCTCTGGAAAGAAACCAAATCAAGAGAAAGATATGTCAAAAATACAATGCTTCAATTGTCAAAAATATGGTCACTACAAGAATCATTGTCCCGAGTTAAATAAAAGGAAGGAAACACACGAAGCATCAGTTTCCAAAGAAAGGGAACCCTTAAAGAAGGCCAAGAAGGACAAAACATACTTCTTCTTCTAAGACAATGTAACAATATTCTTCATAATTCTTGTACATACCATGTTTGCATAGTTCTATACATATTTATTTCTTAGAAGATAATATGTTCAAAGAGAAACTATACCTATGGAAGAACAACAAGATAATGATTTCTATCACGATGAGTGCAAGTAAGACAATACACATGAAAGGATTAAGTACATCAACAACCCCTGGTAACAATTCGTGTGGAAGCTATTAGCATAAATAACAGTTGCAAGATAAGCCAAAATTAGAATCAAACTTGAAGAAATAAAAACAGAAAGAAATCAACAATCAAGAGGAAATTGGAAAAATACTTATGACACTTTGCATAAGGCAATACGGATGTAGACGAAAGCGTGGACTCTATTAGATGGAGGGAGTCGATTATATAATTCCAAAAGAAGAGCATGCATTCATGCATGAAGCAAGGATTAGGAGGGATCTAATCCTAAATAATATGATCCATTGAATATGATGAAGTATCTATCCATGTTCCCATCAATGGTAGAAACCATGGAAGTCAACACGTGTTCAGTTTGACTTTAGAAGAAGTCTTCTTCGAAAATAAGCCTTAAAGTATCCCTGGTTGTCCATCCACATCCTGAAGGGAAGAATTTGAAATCTTCAAGGCATGGAATCTATAGAAAACTCCATGAACCCAAGAGCCAAAGAGAAACATGAGGAAGAACATGAAGATTCCAAGAGATAAAGAAAAGCTAGAACAACTAGTCATTATATCGAGAATCACAAGACTACCATCTTGATATGAACCTTCTAGAAGCAATCAAGCA
Organism: Picea engelmannii; assembly: GCA_009831015.1. NCBI lineage: Eukaryota > Viridiplantae > Streptophyta > Pinopsida > Pinales > Pinaceae > Picea > Picea engelmannii. The sequence continues at coordinate 64,552 of ML799224.1, read as the reverse complement.
GAAAAAATGAAAGTTGTGATGAAGAACAGTGTATGGAAGACTTATGAATGAAAGCATTGTGAGATATAGAACCAAAGGTTCTCCCAGATGGAGGGAGAGGACAATGATGATAGCTTGTTCCAAACATACCTCTACATGAGCCGTTATATCTTCTGCAACATCCATGGGTTGGATTTTACATCAAATAAATGTAAGGAATGTTCTCAGAATAATTGAAGAAGAAGAATATGTAGAGAAACCTCAAGGTTTTTAGGTATACCAAAAAGAGAGTCTTCTATGCAGATGGAAGAAGATCTTATACGGATTCAAACAACTTGGTGGAGAGTCTCCAATGCACAAGCAAAAGCATGGTGAAAACTTTCTATAACAAAGATATTGTATCAAAATGATTACTCAGAAGCTCAGGATGATGGATTTCTAATCCATGAAAAACTCTCATCATGGAAGAAGAAGTACCACCTGGACATGTTCCATTTTGACCCTTGCCGCGATGTTATGAGCTAGCAGGAAACAAAAGATATGAATCCAACTATGATGTACTATATTGATTAGAGCTATATGAAGCCTTCAAAGAAAACAAGTATTCTAGAAACACCAAAGTACATTGAGATCAAGCATTACATTCTCCATTATGAGGTCCAAAAAGGAGAAGTGATTCTCCAATATATCTCCACAGATGAGCAGGTAAGCATATATTTTTGATAAAGCCTCTATCCAAGATGAAAAAGTTTGCATACTCAGAAACAAGCTGGAGCTTGCAGAGATGAATTCCTTATTGAAAAGGGAAGAAATGACTTACAAGTTGGGAGGGTGATCCAGGTGGATATCGGTGTCCACCCTCCTTTTCCAACTGGCTCAAAACAGTTTTCTGACAATTTTTGTAATTTACTATTTTTAGTAGTTTTTAACTTTTAGGTCCATTTTGAGGGCCTAAATGAAGGTTTTTTGGGATCAAGATTCTCAATGATATTTGAAGGAATCATTGAGCCCCCAAAATGAATCTCCTTGAATATACCTTTCCAACGGGCTATCATGCGTCTAAAACGAAAATCATATGCAAAAGTTACGACCTTGAGAAGTTGATGTACTAACTTACCCAAATGGGGCCCACATGACTTTTGGTGCTTCATCTCCTAGGGTTGGGTTTTTGGATGTCTAGGGTTTTTTTCATTCCTGTTTATTGTAAAAAGGCCTTTAGAGCCTCATTATAATCATCTTCTTGCGAATGCGAGCAGTCATCACATCTCTTCTCAGAGATAAGCTGCCACCATTCTAGCGATTCTTTCACTTTGTATTTTTACAGTCTCTATACATTTATTTCATTAATAGAAATCATGTATTACTATATATTTGTGTTTATGGTTGCATCTATGATACATTTATGTTATATTATTGGATATCTACGATATCTTTCGTGAATTTCTTTATTATATCTCCACTTTCATTTCGTGCCGAAAATAAATCTGGATCAGTGGTATTAGAGCAGGCTTCTCTTGATCATTTTTTTTAGTGCCTGTCCCTGACGAGGTCTAAGTATAGCAAGTTGGGTCTCAAGCTTGTCTCTCTTGAAGAAAATCGCTCTTGTACGCCCAAGAAACCCTCCATGGTGGAAGAAAATAAAAATGACGGAGCAGACAATCCTATAAATCTGTTGCTTGAGCAAGCTCTCACGCAACAAAGGGACGAAATGATGGAGAGTTTTTCCCACATCCTTCAACGCCTGTCATGGAAATAGGTGCATCTTCATCAAACAACCACTTTGGAATCACCTCTCCTTTCAAGGTACAGGTTAAGTTTGATATTCCCATATTTGAAGGTCAGATAGATGCGGATGCCCTAGACAAATGGTTAAATCTGCTAGACGATTATTTCTCTGTTCACCATTTTTCTGACAAGGAAAAGATCACCTTCGCACTCCTTAAATCTCTCCCCCATGCCAAACATTAGTGGGAAACTTATTGGGAGCAAAGTTTCACAGAGGAGTCTGGAATATATGGGGCCGAGCCCACTTGGGATTTTTGTGTGGACACGGTAAAAGAACAATATTACCCTATTGGCAACTATGAGGACCAGTGCATGAGATGGACCACACTACAGAAAGAAAGGGGCCAAGTAGTTCTAGAATTAAACAATACCTTCCATACCTTGTGCACCAATCTGGGTATCAAAGACTCTAAACGACATTTGGTTCTGAAATACCGTGGGGCTCTACACAAATACATCCAAACTGAAATGGATTTTCTAGGCATCTCATCACTCAGTGTTTCTTATCGATATGTTGTTAAAATCAAGCAGAAATTTAAGCACCATAACAAATGGGATTTTGGGTCTGCAAATCCACAACAACCAAAGTATGACAAAGACACCCTAACAAACAGTCTCTATACATTTCTTTCATTAATAGAAATCATGTATTACTATATATTTGTGTTTATGGTTGCATCTATGATACATTTCTGTTATATTATTGGATATCTACGATATCTTTCGTGAATTTCTTTATTATATCTCCACTTTCATTTCGTGCCGAAAATAAATCCGGATCAGTGGTATTAGAGCAGGCTTCTCTTGATCATTTTTTTTAGTGCCTGTCCCTGATGAGGTATAAGTATATCAAGTTGGGTCTCAAGCTTGTCTCTCTTGAAGAAAATCGCTCTTGTACGCCCAAGAAACCCTCCATGGTGGAAGAAAATAAAAATGACGGAGCAGACAATCCTATAAATCTGTTGCTTGAGCAAGCTCTCACGCAACARAGGGACGAAATGATGGAGARTTTTTCCCACATCCTTCAACGCCTGTCATGGAAATAGGTGCATCTTCATCAAACAACCACTTTGGAATCACCTCTCCTTTCAAGGTACAGGTTAAGTTTGATATTCCCATATTTGAAGGTCAGATAGATGCGGATGCCCTAGACAAATGGTTAAATCTGCTAGACGATTATTTCTCTGTTCACCATTTTTCTGACAAGGAAAAGATCACCTTCGCACTCCTTAAATCTCTCCCCCATGCCAAACATTAGTGGGAAACTTATTGGGAGCAAAGTTTCACAGAGGAGTCTGGAATATATGGGGCCGAGCCCACTTGGGATTTTTGTGTGGACACGGTAAAAGAACAATATTACCCTATTGGCAACTATGAGGACCAGTGCATGAGATGGACCACACTACGGAAAGAAAGGGGCCAAGTAGTTCTAGAATTAAACAATACCTTCCATACCTTGTGCACCAATCTGGGTATCAAAGACTCTAAACGACATTTGGTTCTGAAATACTGTGGGGCTCTACACAAATACATCCAAACTGAAATGGATTTTCTAGGCATCTCATCACTCAGTGTTGCTTATCGATATGTTGTTAAAATCAAGCAGAAATTTAAGCACCATAACAAATGGGATTTTGGGTCTGCAAATCCACAACAACCAAAGTATGACAAAGACACCCTAACAAACAGTCTCCCAAAAACCAGTCCAAGCCATAGGAAAAGAAGGGTCACGAGAAGACAAAGAAGGATAACAGAAAATGGTGTGATTTCCACAAAATCCCCTGGCACAACACTGATGAATGTCGCTCAAAACAGTCATTGGTGGATGAGATCAAAGACAAGGAGATGAACCCTGATTCAGAATCTGATTCTGAAAATACTGGTAAAAGACAGATCATCGACGCAGACCCCATTGCTATTATCGCGACCGCAATAATTCAACCAGAAGAACCAACATATCTTGAAGAGGGGGAATGCCTTTTTCATTCACAAATGTGGGTGAAGGGGACCGCGCTGCATTTTATTGTTGATAGAGGAAGCCATAAGAACCTCATCTCAGCAGAGGTCGTAAAAAAATTGGGATTGTTGACAACACCACACCCGTAGCCATACAACATCGGGTGGCTTCCCCAAGGACGAGATCTTCATGTCATCCAGTAGTGTTGATTGTCATACAACATCCAACCCTTCAAGGATGAGGTATTATGTGATGTTACCCCACTGAATTTATGTGATGTTCTCTTGGGCCAACCATATATGTGGAAGCGCCATGTTATTTATGAGTCTTGACCAGAGGTAGTTCCAACTAATTTTCCAACTAATACCAGAGGTCATCTCTACAGAATACCAGAGGTAGTTCCAACTAATTTTCCACCTAAAAAGTGTTGCAAGGTAGTATCTCATACTACAAAATTAAGCTTCTTCACAATCTGTTCAAAATGTGAACAAAAGGATACTGTAACCACTACAGCCTCGGCCCAAGCACCTTCTATCCAACAGAAGAAGGTCGACAAGATTGTAGCAAAGTGTAAAGATTATTTCTACACAAAAGAATGTCATGTATCTAGACTAGTTAAAAAGGTCCAACCCTTCCAGCCACATGCTCGTGATATCCTTCCACAAACCGAGCAGTGCGACGTCTCCAGCAAGGCAGGCAACCCACCAAGATTCAGATTCAACAAACGCTTTTTCCTCTCCCCCGGGCACTCAACGAAATGGAGAAAATTGCTTCATAAGGAGGGAGGATTGATCTAGGTGGACATCGGTGGCCACCCACCTTTTCCAACCGGCTCAAAATAGTTTTTTGGAGATTTTGGTTATTTACTATTTTTAACAGTTTTTAACTTCTAGGGCCATTTTGAGGGCCTAAATGAAGGTTTTTCGAGATCGAGCTTCTCAATAATAGTCGAAGGCATGATTAAGCTCCCAAAATGAATCTCCTTGATGATACCTTTCCAACAGGATATCATGCACCTAAAACGTAGATCGTATGCAAAAGTTACAACCCCAGGAAGTTGATGTACTAACTTACCCAAACATGACCCATATGACTTTTGGCGATTCATCTCCTAGGGATAGGTTTTTGGATGTCTAGGTTTTTTGGCATTCCTTATATTTATTGTAAAAATTCCTTCAGAGCCTCATTGTAATCATCTTCTTCTGAATGTGAGTAGCTGTCACATCTCTTCTCAGAGATAAGTTGCCACCATTGTAACGAGTCTTTCACTGTATATTTTACAGTCTCTGTACATTTCTTTCATTAATAGAAATCATGTATTACTATATATATGTGTTTATGGTTGCATCTCTGATACATTTTTGTGATATTATTGGATATCTATGATATATCTATGCATTTATTTATTATATCTCTGCTCTCATTCTGTGCCGAAAATAAATCTGGATCAGTGGTATCAGAGCAGGCTACTCTTGATCATTTTTTTCAGTGCATGTCCCCGATGAGGTCCGAGTATAGCAAGTTGGGTCTCGAGCTTTTCTCTCTTGAAGACAATCGCTCTCGCACACCCAATAAACCCTCCATGACGAAAGAAAATAAAAACAACAGAGCAAATGATCCTATAAATATGTTGCTTGAGCAAGCTCTCACGCGATAGAGGGACGAAATGATGGAGAATTTTTCCCATATCCTTCAACGCCTGTCAATAGAAACAGGTGCATCTTCATCAAACAACCACTTTGTAAGAACCTCTCCTTTCAAGTTACAAGTTAATTTTTATATTCTCATATTTGAAGGTCAGATAGATGCGGATGCCCTAGACAAATGGTTAAATCTGCTAGACGATTATTTCTCTATTCATCATTTTTTCGACAGGGAAAATATCACCTTCGCACTCCTTAAAGATCTCCCCCATGTCAAACATTGGTGGGAAACTTACTAGGATAAAATTTGCACAAAGGAGTCTGGAATATATGGGCGGAGCCCACTTGGGATTTTTTTGTGGATGCGGTAAAGGAATAATATTACCCTGTTGGCAACTATGAGGACCAGTACATGAGACGGACCACACTATGGCAAGAGAGGGGCCAAGAAGTTCTAGAGTTCACCAATACCTTCCATACCTTGCGCACCAAGGTGGTTATCAAATACTCTGAATGACATTTGGTTCTAAAATACCGTGGGGCTCTATACAGATACATCCAAATTGGCAATGGATTTTCTAGACATCTCATCACTCGGTGCTGCTTATCGATATGTTGTTAAAATCGAGCAGAAATTTAAGCACCAGAACAAATGGGAGTTCGGGTCTGCAAATCCACAACAAACAAAGTATGACAAAGACGACCCTAACAAACAGTCTCCTGAAAACCAGTCCAAGCCATAGGGAAAAAAGGGTCATGGGAAGACAAAGGACACCAAAAAATGGTGTGATTTCCAAAAAATCCCCTAGCACAACACTGATGAATGTTGCTCAAAATGGTCATTGGTGGCTGAGATCAAAGACAAGGAGCCAAACCCTGATTCAGAATCTGATTATGAAAATATTGGTAAAATACAAATCATCGACGCAAACCCCACTATTATTGTCGCGACCACAACAATTCAACTAGAATAACTAACAGATCCTGAAGAGGGGGAGTGCCTTTTTCATTCACAGATGTGGGTGAAGGCGACCCCGCTACATTTTATTGTTGATAGCGAAAGCTAGAAGAACTTCATCTCAACAGAGGTTGTCAAATAGTTTGGATTGTCGACAACACCACACCCACATCCATACAACATCGAGTAGCTTCACCAAGGACGAGATCTTTGTGTCATCCAACAATGTCGATTGTCATACGACATCCAACCCTTCAAGGATGAGGTATTATGTGATGTTGCCCCACTAGATGTCTATGATGTTCTCTTGGGCCAACCATATATGTGGAAGTGCCATGTTGTCAATGAGTCTCGACCCCGCAGTGTCATTGTTTCTCTGGGGGGTCATCTCTACAGAGTACCAAAGGTAGTTCTGACTATTGTTCCACCTAAAAAGTGTCGCAGGGTATTATCTCATACTACAAAATTAAGCTTCTTCACAATCTTTTCAAAAGGTGAACAAAAGGATACTACAACCACTATAGCGTCGGCCCAAGCACCTTCTATCCAATAGAAGCACGTCGACAAGAATCTAGCAAAGTGTAAATATTCCTTCTGCACAAAATAATATCATGTATCTAGACTGGTTAAAAAGGTCCAACCCTTCCAACCACATGCTCGTGATAGCCTTCCAAAAATCGAGCAACGCGACGTCTCCAGCAAGGCAAGCAACCCACCAAGATCTAGATTCAGCAAACACTCTTTCCTCTCCCCCGGGCACTCAACACAATGGAGACCATTGCTTCCTAAGGAGGGAGGATTGATCTAGCTGGATATCGGTAGCCACCCACCTTTTCCAACTGGCTCAAAACAATTTTCTGGCAATTTTGGTAATTTAATATTTTTAGCAGTTTTTAACTTTCGGGAACATTTTGAGGGCCTAAATGAAGGTTTTTCGGTATAGAGATTCTCAATGATATCCAAAGGCATGATTGATCTCCCAAAATGAATTTCTTCGATGATACATTTCCAACAGGCTATCATGCGCCTAAAACAAAGATCGTAAGCAAAAGTTATGACCCCAGGAAATTGATGTACTAACTTACCCAAACACGGCCCACATGTCTTTTGGCGATTTATCTCTTAGGGTTAGGTTTTTGGATGTATAGGGTTTTTGTGTAACACCCTGTTTCCCCCAGTCTGTAAAAATAACTATATTGGCCAAGAACTATGGCAAACTCAAAGATGTGAATGTTTGATTTGACAAACCTTTGTATAAAAGGTTGATGAATGTAAATTATGTTATGATTATGTGTTGCATGACTGTTGGGAGGGGGGATGTGCTAAAAGAGACCATGATGGCTAATGAGAGGTGGTGGAAGGGACCTGGAATGGTTTCTTTAACTTCCACCGAACCAATACTGTACTGGTTTTTACTTGCTCAAAGACCAAAGCAACTCTCTGACCCTGGAATGAATTACCGGCTAGGATGGTGGGTGGGGAGGCTCCTCAAGAGTTAATGAGGGGATGGGGGTGAACCGCTCATCCGTAGAAGCTCTCATACCTGACCATGGAGGGGGGAATTCACGCCACATGCAATCTTGCAGAAAAGGAAAGAAAGGAAGTGTGGGGAACAAGAGGAGAGAACACACGCGACAAGGATCGTGGAAGAAAAACTAGAGGAACTCTAGAAATAGGGGGGAGTTCTGAACAGAGGATAAGGAGAGTAACCTTCATCCTTGAATTTCGTTGAGCTGGAAGTAGGAGACTGAATCTTAAAGCATCGTGGTCTAGCTCGGGGGTGGCTAGTGGTAAATTTGTCTGAAGTCACTGAGCCTACGGTTGGGTGGAAACAAGAACCCCTCTCAGCAGTCATGTCACATCTGGTGTTTCTTATAAGTGTTATGTATTGTATTTTGAATTGAATATCACGAACGCATGCTCATGTTTATACGCTCATAAATGGTTTCTGTATAGAAGTGTGTGCCTTGTGTTTTGATTGGAAATAATGGATGCATGCTTATACTTATATGACCATAATTGGTTTATGTATAGAATGAATAAGTTCAGAATAGGAGTCTGTTCCCTTGAGATTTGTCCCATCTAACTAACTCACGCTATGTCCTGGTTTGATTTCCCGAAGGCACCTCCTTCCGGGAATTTTTCTCGCATACCAGAGCCGAAGTGAGTTCCTTGAAAAGACTACCATTAGAGTAAACCCGCGAGTTTACTTTACCCCTGTCACAGAGTTCATAGCTCGGTGAATTAGGAAGGATTTTTAGTCAGGTCACCAAGCCTAGGGATAATTACCCAAGAACCCTCTGAAGGATCATGTGATCTGAGTCTGGAAACCTTGTACAAGAAAGAGTAGTTCTCTCAGGTTTCGAAGTCATGGGAGTTTGAAGCTCCGAGAGGTTGAATCTCATGATTCAAGCTCAGAAAGGAAAACTAGTCCATTTATCGAAAGAGAATACCCCATCATTTGGTAGATGAACGGTCGGAATCCTTTTGGAAATACCCCAGATCGGTCAAGACTGACGAATCTAGAGGAAGAGCGCAGGCGTTAACACCTCGACCCCTTCAGCCTTTGCAAGTAGCAATGGCATCTAGGACCATATATCCAAGGATCTGTCGAAGCTCTATTGACCATCGATCTTAACCTTTGCATAGGCAGGAGAGTGGACTCGACAAACATCCTGAAAGTCCTGAAGTATTCGGAGGAGCGCTGACTCGTGACTTGGAGTGGTCAAAGGTCAAGGCCCCTCGTTTTCGCCAATCGCAAAATCCTAGTATACGAAACCCTGAATCGGTTTAGCATGAATAAGTTTCAGCGTTTCGGCACCCGAGAAACCAAAGGGAAAGACCCCTCGTTTTCACCAGTCGCGAAATCCCGGTATACGAAACCCCGAATCGGTTTAGTGTGAATAAGTTTCGGCATTTCGGCACCCGGGAAACCAAAGGGAAAGACCCCTCATTTTCGCCAGTCATGAAATCCCAGTATACGAAACGTCGAATCGGTTTAGCATGAACAAGTTACGGCGTTTCGGCACTCGAGAAACCAAAGGGAAAGACCCCTCGTTTTCGCAAGTTGCGAAATCCCAGTACACAAAACCCTGACGTGCTCTGTGGATGAGCCCTAGGTCATAAGACAGGTTCATGTGGTAGGAAGGAGGATTCCCGAAATCATTTGGACCATCCATTTGTAGAGAACGTGTGGCGAAGATCTAAAGCCACCAGGGTTCTGGATAATGGAGGAATAGGAGTGAAGACCCCGCCAGGAATCCCGAAAGGTAGAATGTTGGGATTTAATCCAGGCCGTTGATCAAGTCGACGATCTGGACCGTAGATCCAGATGATACCGAGATTTCGGGTTTCGGAGATTGAAGGAACAAGGGTTCCTTGCAACAGGAATCTCAAAAATTGAGTTTCGGTAGCGCCATTTGGTGTTAGCGTGTGTTCACTAAGGTGGTCGCATGGAGTAGGAAAAAGGGAAGCCAAGGAGCTCGTCAACCCCATTTCAGGTTTCGGCATTTCAAGGGATAGTGAGCCAGGGAGAGCTCGCACACAGAAATCCTGAAACACGAAAGCTGGAAGTGCCTTTTTGGTAAGGCCTATGGTCATAGCCAACGATCACATGGAGGAGGATAAGGGAAGGGATGGTCTGTGCTAGGCCCCATAGAGATTTGGGGATTCTATCCCTCGAAGAAAAGACGAAAAATCTAGGTTGTCGTAGTGGGTGTGTGACAAATTGGTATCAGAGCATGGCTACAACACTTGGCCTGCTTGGTCTTATGAACGAGTTGCGTAGAAACTCCATTTGAAGTACTCTTAAAAGGAGTAACCCTCTATCTTAACCCCTTTTATCAAAAGCCAAAGTTAAGAATGAAAATTCCTATTGTGTGTATGCATTTGAAAAATATGAATTATGTGCTGATTGTGAATGAATATAATGTTGACTAACAACAAGTGTTTTTCCTGCACAACCAATGGACGATCAACCGTGGGAAACTGTAAACGTATAGAATGGTGATGCACCACGAAGTGGGGTATGGCTCCCACAATAGAGATGAAGAGTTCGACGAAAGGAGGGCGGTAGAGACCCCTCCAGATCTAGCTGAGACTGTGAGGAGCCTCATGGTCAAACTACAGAGCTGCAAGGCTGACAACGAGAGGTTGATAAAAGAGAAAGAGAAGAAAATGGAAATTAATGCAGTCTTGCTGCAAAGTTTATCCAGAATACGAAGACAATTGCAGCATGGACCTGACACTAGTCACGCGGATCAGCGACAGACAAAGAAAAGTCGAAGTCCACCTAAGATACGGAAACATGGTCTTTTAAGTGGCCACACTGGGAAGAGCACCTCTAGAAAGGTCCACCCCAAAGATAAGGGATAAGTGTCTGACGATTCCTCTAGAAAGGAAACTGGCGATTCGGAGGAATCTTCTAGTAGCAGAACTAGTTCTTATTCCCGAAGAAAATGGAAGAAGCGAAATCATTCCAAAAATCATAATCTCGAAGAATTCAAGAAGCCAAAACCACCCTCTTTCGACGATGAAATAAAGAAGGGATAGGAAGCGGAGGCCTAGCTGCTTGGACTAAAGAAGTATTTCAGAGTCCATGACTTCTCGAAAAACTTGAAGGCTCGAGTAGCCACTTTCAACCTGAATGGGAAGGCTTCCATTTGGTGGGAAGACCTTAAGAACGTAAAATGGATTCACGAAGAAGACCTATCTTGGGAACGGTTTGAGAAATACTTCAGGAAGAAGTATCTGTCGAAAAATTATTTCGACGAAAAGACTAAAGAATTCTATGAACTCAAGCTGGGGCAACTCACCATAGAGGAATATGTCAGTAGATTCCTCGAGTTGCTGAGGTATGTACCCTATATAAAAGAAGAAAAGGCAAAGGTGCAACAATTCATCAGTGGACTACCTAAGGACTATCAGAACAGGATTGAGTTTGATGAGCCAAAGACCCTAGAAGACACTATCCGAAAGGCAAGATATTGTCATGAACAGCTTGGGCATCGGACAGAACCTCGCGAAGGCTGGAAGCAGAAGAATAGTTCAGGATTCTAGAAAAAGGGGTTTAAATCCTCAAGATTTAAAAACTATAAAAAGAACTCAAGGATGAGCTTCCCAACCTGAAGTGTACACTAGCATAATTTCCCCTCTGAGGGCAGAAATAAACCTTTTGGATCTACCCCAAGAAAGATTGATAACCCAAAGAGAGAACCCTTGAAATGTTGGGGTTGTGGAGAAGAACATCTACTGAGGGACTGCCCGCACCGTCAACAGAACAATCAGAGAATTTACAACATTCAAGAAGATACCACCATCAATGACGTGGCCAGGAGCGTGCCGCAAATTTATGCAGCCTTGGATAATAAACAAGCTGACCACCAAGCTTCAGTGGTGGAAATGGAAGGTATGGTGACCAACGATCTAGTGGCTATTCTAATTAACCCTAGTTCAAATGTGAGTTATATAGCCCCTAAGGCTATTGATAAGTGTAAATTACAGCCACATAAACATGCCAAGCCATGGTTGGTACAGTTAGCCACTGGCACCAAAAGAAAGGTAGCAGAGGTCATACCAGCTTGCCAATTCACTATGGGTGAATTCCCCACCCAAGAAACCCTTAACATATTACCCCTAGGATCGTATGACCTGTTGATTGGTATGGACTGGCTAGCCACATATAAAGCCAGACTGGACTATTACCATAAAACCTTAGAATGTGTAAGTGAAGAAAGAAGAAGGATAACCCTTCAAGGGATCCAAAAACCTGTCTCGGTGAGATGAATATCAACCCTTCAAATGAGAAAGTATTGCAGAAGGGGATGTCCACCATATGCGATACAGGTGTTGGAATCAGTTGAATATGACAAACCAAGCCTTGAAGACCACCCCACACTAAGAGAATATAGAGATGTATTTCCGGAAGAGGTACCAGGTCTACCTCTGAGAAGGGACATTAACTTCTCGATAGAACTTGCACCAGGAGTGGTGCCAGTGTCTAGGAAACCCTACAGGATGAGCACACCTGAGCTAATTAAGCTTAAATTACAACTAAAAGAAATGATGGACAAAGGCTATATCCGGCCCAACATGTCTCCATGGGGAGCACCATTCTTGTTTGTGAAAAAGAAAGACAGTACCCTCCGACTGTACATAGATTATAGACAACTCAATAAGGTAACCATAAAGAACAAGTACCCCTTACCCAGGATCGATGACCTGTTCGATCAATAGGGAGGTGCTTCCATATTCTCAAAGATTGATTTGAGATCTAGAAACCATCAAGTCCGAAGCAAGGGTGAAGACATCCACAAAACTGCCTTCAGGACGAGATATGGTCACTATGAGTTTGTGGTAGTACCATTTCGATTGACCAATTCCCCTGCCACTTTTATGTGCTTGATGAACAATGTGCTCAGCAAATTCCTAGACAAATTTGTACTGGTTTTTATTGATGATATATTAATTTACTCCAAGAATAGAGAGGAACATGAGGAACATCTTAGACATGTGCTTCAAGTGCTAAGAGAACATCAACTCTATGCCAAATTTAGCAAGTGCAACTTTTTCCAGAAGAAAATACATTACTTGGTCCATGTCATATCTGAAGAGGGAGTAGTAGTAGACCCTGACAAGATCAGGTCTATCATGGAATGGCCTACCCCAAAGGACGTTTCATATATCAGATCCTTTATGGGCTTAGCACCATACTATAGGATATTTATAAGAGGATTCTCCAAGATTGGTTGTCCAATCACTGCCCTTCAGAAGAAGGGAGCTAAATTCACGTGGACACAAGAATGTGAAGAAAGATTTCAATCCCTAAAACATCTACTGACCCACACACCTGTGCTGAAGATCGTTGATCCCAAAAACGACTTCCTCGTGTGCACAGATGCCTGTAAGGAAGGGCTCGGGGGAGTCCTTATGCAAGAAGGAAGTGTAGTCTACTATGAATCCCAAAAATTGAATGAGCACGAAGCCAACTATGTGACCCATGATCTAGAGCTGGCTACCATAGTGCATGCCTTGAAAATGTGGAGGCATTACCTCCTGAGAAGGAAATTAGTACTCATGACAAACCATTGTGGATTGCGACATCTGTTTGACCAACCAAAACTCAATGCTAGACAAGCTAGGTGGATGGCCCTTCTTAGTGAGTTTGATTTCAAAATCAAGCATATCAAGGGAAAGGAAAATAAGGTGGTCGATGCCCTTAGCAGAAGTATGAAAACAATTCATCTGCAGCGGTAAGCACTTGCGAGACCAACGTCAGGGAAAGAGTTAAGAATGCACAAGAAACAGACACATTCTTCCAGACCGTAACCTCGTACCGGGAGCAAGAACCCACATGGATAAAGTATGAAGGCTACTAGATGATATATGGAGGCCTGCTAACTTACAGAAACAGATTATATATTCCATATTGTGGTGACTTGAAGAGGTTCATAATGGATGAACTACATAAAAGACCATATACTGGTCATCCAGGATACCAGAAGATGATCATGGCCACCAAGAAACAATTCTATTGGCCTGGCTTGAAGAAAGACATAGCTGAGTACTTAGCCAAATGCATAGAATGCCAGCAGGTTAAAGTAGAACACCGACACCCAGCAGGATTATTACAACCTCTACCAATACCGGAATGGAAATGGGAAACCATTTCCATGGACTTCATCATCGGATTACCAACATCGACCAAACAGAATGACACCATCATGGTAGTGGTGGATAAATTGAGCAAGTCCACTCATTTTATCCCCGTCAAGTCGACTTGCAAGGCAATAGACATCGCCAACGTATTCATGAAGGAGATATTTAGACTAGATGGTATGCCTAAAGAAATCGTGTCTGACAGAGACATGGAATTTACTTCCAAATTTTGGAAATCCTTGATGGTTGGTCTGGAGACCAAATTATTGTTTAGCACAACCTATCATCCTCAAACCGATGGACAGATGGAAAGAGTGAACCAAATATTAGAAGACATGCTAAGGATGCATGTAATGCATCAACCCAAAAAGTGGGAAGATTACCTGCCACTGGTGAAATTTGCCTACAACAACAGCTACCAAGAATCCCTGAAGACGAGTCATTTCGAAGTCCTCTACGGTAAGATGTGAAACACTCTAGTAAGTTGGAGTAATCCTGTAAACAGAATTACTATTGGAACCGACATGTTGAAAGAAATGGAACAACAAGTGATTCAGATAAAACAAAATCTAAAGGTTGCTCAGAACAGACAAAAAAGTTACGCCGACCGAAAGAGAACTCCAAGAGAATTCAAGACGGGAGACCACATATATCTCAGAGTTAGGCCCAGGAAGAGTTCCCTGAGGATGGGATCTTGTGCCAAGTTGGCACCTCGGTATTGTGGACCCTTTGAAATTCTTGATAGAGTGGGACTTGTAGCCTATAGGCTAGCACTTCCTCCCACAGTAAAAGCACATAATGTTTTCCATGTTTCATTATTGAAGAAATATATACACGATTCTAATCATATAATTGACTGGTCTGTGATCCAGGTGGAACTGGAGGGAGAATTCTTGCTAGAACCTCAATGCATACTAGACAGAAAGGAAACCCCACTCAGGAACCGAACCATTGCACAGGTCAAGGTGCAGTGGAAACATTTTGGCCCAGATGAGGCTACATGGGAAATGGAAGATGCCATGAAACATGCATATCTGATTTTGTTTACTTCTGTACATACATGTCATATTGATAGATAGAACATCAAGGACGATGTTCCTTTAAGGGGGAGGGAATTGTAACACTCTGTTTCCCCCAGTCTATAAAAATAACTATATTGGCCAAGAGCTATGGAAAACTCAAAGATGTGAATGTTTGATTTGACGAACCTTTGTATAAAAGGTCAATGAATGTAAATTATGTTATGATTATGTGTTGCATGAATGCTGGGAGGGGGGATGTGCTAAAAGAGACCATGATGGCTAATGAGAGGTTGTGGAAGGGACCTGGAATGGTTGTGTTAACTTCCACCGAACCAATACCGTATTGGTTTTTACTTGCTTAAAGACCAAAGCAACTCTCTGACTCTGGAATGAATTACCCGCCAGGATGGTAGGTGGGGAGGCTCCTTAAGAGTTAATGATGGGATGGGGGCGAATCGCCCATCCGTAGAAGCTCTCAGACCTAACCACGGATGGGGAAATTTGCGCCACACACAATCTTTCAGAAAAGGCAAGAAAGGAAGTGTTGGGAACAAGAGGAGAGAACATGCGCGACAGGGATCGCGGAAGAAAAACTGGAGGAACTCTAGAAATACGGGGGAGTTCTAAATAGAGGAGAAGGAGAGTAAACTTCGTCCTTGACTTCCATTGAGCTGGAAGTAGGAGACTGAATCTTAAAGCATCGTGGTCTAGCTCGGGGGTGGCTAGTGGTAAATCCGTCTGGAGTCACTGAGCCTACGGTTGGGTGGAAACGAGCACCCCTCTTAGCAATCGCGTCACATTTGGTGTTTCTGATAAGTGTTATGTCTTGTATTTTGAATTGAATATCACAAACACATGCTCATGTTTATACACTCATAAATGGTTTCTGTATAGAAGTGTTTACCTTGTGTTTTGATTGGAAATAACGGATGCATGCTTATACTTATATGACCATAATTGGTTTATGTATAGAATGAATAAGCTCATAATACGAGTCTATTCCCTTGAGATTTGTCCCATCTACCAGACTCACGCTATGTCCTGGTTTGATTTCCCGAAGGCACCTCCTCCCGGGAAGTTTCCTTGCATACCAGAGCCAGAGTGAGTTCCTTGAAAAGACTACCATTAGAGTAAACCCATGAGTTTACTTTACCCCTGTCACAGAGTTCATATCTCGGCGAATTAGGAAGGATTTCCAATTAGGTCACCAAGCTTAGGGATAATTACCCAAGAACCCTTTGAAGGATCATGTGATTTGAGTCTGGAAACCTTGTACAAGAAAGAGTAGTTCTCTCAGGTTTCGAAGTCGTGGGAGTTCGAAGCTCCGAGAGGTTGAATCTCATGATTCAAGATCAAAAAGGACAGCGAGTCTAGTTATCGAAAGAGAATACCCCATCATTTGGTAGACGAACGGTCGAAATCCTTTCAGAAATACCCCAGATCGGTCCAGAGGAGGAGGAGCATAGGCGTTAACACCTCAACCCCTTCATCCTTCACAAGTAGTGATGGGATCCAAGACTCTAGATCCAAGGATCTGTCGGAGCTCTATTGACCGTCGATACTAAACTTTGCATAGGCAGGAGAGTGGATTCAAAAAATGTCCTGAAAGTCCCGAAGTATTCGGAGGAGCGCTGACTCGCAACTTGGAGTGGTCAAAAGGCAAGACCCCTCGTTTTCTCCAGTCATGAAATCCCAGTATACGAAACCCCGAATCGGTTTAGCGTGAATAAGTTTCGGCGTTTCAGCACCTAGGAAACCAAAGGGAAAGACCCCTCATTTTCGCCAGTCGCAAAATCCCGGTATACGAAACCCTGAATCTGTTTAGCATGAATAAGTTTCGGCATTTTGACACCCGGGAAACCAAAGGGAAAGACCCCTCATTTTCGCCAGTCGTGAAATCCCGGTATACGAAACCCTGAATCGGTTTAGCGTGAATAAGTTTCGGCGTTTCGGCACCTAGGAAACCAAAGGGCAAGACCCCTTGTTTTCGCAAGTCATGAAATCCCGGTACATGAAACCCCGACGCGCTTTGTGGATGAGCCCTAGGTCACAGGAGAGGGTCATGTGGTAGGAAGGAGGAGTCTCGAAAGAATTTGGACCGTCCATTTGTAGAGAACACGTGGCGAAGATCTAAAGCCGCCGGGGTTCTGGACAGTGGAGGAATAGGAGTGAAGACCCCACCAGGAATCCCGAAAGGTAGAATGTCGAGATTTAATTCGGGTCATTGATCAAGTTGAAGATCTGGACCGTAGATCCGGATGATACCAGGCTTTCAGGTTTCATGGATTGAAGGAACAAGGGTTCCTTGCAATAGGAATATCGAAAGTCAAGTTCCGGTAGCACCATTTGGTGTTAGCGTGTGTTCACTGAGGTGGTCACATGAAGTAGGAAAAAGGGGAGCCAAGGAGATCGTCAACCCCATTTCGGGTTTTGGCATTTCAAGGGATAGGGAGCCAGGGAGAGCTCGCACATAGAAATCCTGAAACGTGAAAGCTAGAAGTGCCTTTTTGGTAAGGCCTGTGGTCATAGCCAATGATCACATGGAGGAGGATAAGGGAAGGGATGGCCTACGCTAGGCCCCATAGAGATTCGGGGATTCTATCCCTTGAAGAAAAGACGAAAAATCTAGGTTGTCGTAGTGGGTGTGTGACATTTTGGCATTCATGTTTATTGTAAAAAGGCCTTCATAGCCTCATTGTAATCATCTTCTTGCGAATGCGAGTAGTCGTCACATCTCTTCTCAGAGATAAGCTATCACCATTCTAGTGAGTCTTTCACTTTGTATTTTTACAGTCTCTGTACATTTATTTCATTAATATAAATCATGTATTATTGTATAGATGTGTTTATGGTTGCATATCTAATACATTTATGTTATATTATTGGATATCTGCAATATCTCTGTGCATTTCTTTATTATATCTCTGCTCTCATTTTGTGCCGAAAATAAATCTGGATTAGAGGGAGCATTGATGTGTTATTGATTTATGGACAACCATTTTTCAGTTCAAAAAATGGTCCAGGATGAGTAGTTCCCTTTCCAGTTCAGAAAGTGGTTTGAGATTTTTTACAGATAGGCATTTTCCAGTTCAGAAAATGGTCCAGATCGAATGGTCATTTTTGTAATGAAAATGGTTCGATGGATTGTTGATGTACCATAGACAACGATTCCCCTTGTGGAGAGTGTGGGGGAATGGTCTATGACAATATTTATTCTTGATGATCACTCTCAGTAGTGGTCAAAAAGATTGGTTTGCCTCGCCGAATAGTCATTCTTTCAAAGCTCACAGTTGTGAGCAGTTTCGAAGAATGGTCTGTTTTGGAGGTTGGTGCATGACAATCCTTTCCTTAGGAAATGGTCCAGACAGTCATTCCCTTGGGCAAATTCATTCTCTCCAGGCTGCACTTTGTTTAGTGTCGGAGGAATGGCCCAGATAGGTGAATGGTCCAGGTTCAACAATCAGGGACAGACATTCCCTAGGCCAGACTCATTCTCTCCAAGTTGCACTTTGTTTAGTGCCGGAGGAATGGCCTAGATAGGTGAATGGTCCAGACTCAGAAATTAGGACAATTATTCTTCTATGCTTGAGAAAAATAGTCCAGTAGCTCATGATTGATTTTCTACCTTCTGAGGGAAGATGCTCTTCCAGATCTCACATATGTGAGTGGAATAATGGCCCAGATGATTTAGTTTATATCATGACATTGTTTTTCTGTGCAAGTTGATATTAGATGATATGATTTCTATGTAAACTATATGTCTCTGGACAGTAGATGTATGCTACTATGGTGGATATGTTCCATTGATTGTGACTATATGTCACTGATCAAGAAGTTGTGTGCTACTTGGTGTGGTAGTGTACCATTGGACTGTATTTGTGTACTACTATGGATAAACAGAGTTGTGTTCTATTGAATGTCATTGCTTTGATTGCCTTGTAAACTATCAGAAGTATTGAAAATGATTATCATCTAGATGGATTATCATTGTACTGATGGACAGATATTCTCTAAATGAAAAATGGTCTAGAACATCTATTCTTCTAGGACATATGCAAAGATTACAAGAATGGCTCTTGTATCACTCCTTGGAGTGAGTGACTTATTCAACATCATGTCTGATTACTCAGATGGAGTATGGTTTTGAGATATGATGCAGTTGATGTTGTCAAATGACACTGATAGCGATGATGGTGCTTATGATCTAATAATGAGATAGTCTATACACTATGATGATCCTACCAGTTGAATGGTATGTTTGTGCTCAAGACCATTGCCTTCAATACCTCCCTATCTAGGAGGGAGTGTTGATATTATGGTAGTTGCGGGAGGTATTTAACTCCACATGTAAACCTGACGAGAATAGAATATTCCAGGAAGAAGGAAGAAACCGTAAATAATTGATTAAGAACCCTAGAAGACAAGTCGGCTCAAGAGAATGATTTGTATTAGGTTATTAGTCTCTAAGAGAAGAAGTCAGCTAAAGGAAATGGTATATACTAAGTAATTAGCACCCAGAATGAGAATTCGGCCCAGGCAGTGTGGAAGAAATAGTATAAATATAGGAGGTCAGTCTTCATTTTGGCCAACATTCTCAGAACTACAGAAGTACACCTATGCGCACTGCAGTTGGCTAGTTTGTGCACAAGTCTTGGGAACAACTGTTGCCAGTGGTTCTGCAATTTGTATTTTCAGTTTTTTGGGTTGGACTCTCTTATCATATTTTGTTATTATTTCTTGGTGCGTTATCCTTAGAGAGAGGTGTGCCACCCTTGTTTGGCTATTAAGCCTAGGTCTTGCTTCCAGAATCATTCTCTGTCAAGGTTAAGGTGCTCAAGGGTGGCTTCGACCTATGGTTAGGTGACAATCTTACTATATTGTCTATGGTTAAATGAGAAAATCCATTATATTATAACAATTTTTCATAAGGCTGACATACCTATCTCTCTTCTCATCTAGAAGTGCCCTAGATATCTTGACAATTTTTGGATTTGCAGCTGTCCCAATATTGCAGTCCACAACCTCGTGTTCCTGACTTTTCATGACAACTATATTGGCGACAACATTGATGTCAAAAAGCCTCTCTAGTGGTACTAAGCCCCTTGTGATGTGATTTGTTTTGAGTTCTACAATGTTGTTTCCAGCCACCTTGTTCAGAAAAGGAGGTGCCTGTTGATTTTATGTTTCATCTTCCTTGTTCTCTTGATCAATGGATATATTTGAGAATTCATCAATGGTTTATAGAAATCTCTTGAGCTCCAAGTCATCACTAAAAACCTACCAGTGCTTAAAATTGCTTGGTATAGATTTACCATGCCTAACCTCCACTTCATATTTGACATTTGGACCAATGGGAGGCCTAAAGGTACTGGCATCCAAATCTAGAGAATCTTCCCTCTGATTGGCATCTTTGGGGATAAAGGAAATATTGAATGCTACAAATAAATTGTCAACTATGTCCCATACCTCATTTTTGTAATGTTTCAGCCTTGGCTATTTTTCTTGGTAAATTTCCTTCACCTGATTGACAACCAGTTTAGAATCACCGAAGATTGCCAATTTGTCAATGGCCATGTCTTTAACAACTCTCAATCCTAGCACCAAGGCTTCATACTTTTATATGTTGTTAGTTGTTTCAAATTCTAGTTTGTATGAGAGTGTAACCACCTCCTTTGAAGGGTAAATGAGGACTATACCAACACCAGAACCCCCATTTGAAGACGAGCCATCAAAATACATCTTCCAGACTTCATTTCCTTGGTCCACCAATGGCTGATTTCTGCATTTCCTAATTGATATTTATGGAACATCATCATTTATATGAAAAATAGATGACCCAAATTCATCTTCAACAACATAAATGGGATGATTACCTAGATTCTGATGATCACTCACAATGTATGCCAACCTGAATTCTCTGTATAACCTTTTGTGTTCTCCTCCAAAAATAGGGATGGTTGCATATGTAAGATCCATTTGCAGGGATCCTCCTACTTTCTTGGCCCAGGACCTGGATAGCAACATGCCAAACTTAGGGGGTATTTCAGCTACCACAATATCCATAACTACACTTTTCATGGGTAGCTGAGACAGAGAAACAACCAAATCTTTAGTTAATTCAAAATATTTAACCTTTTGGCACTTACTAGTGAAATATTTTATTTTCATTTGTGCACATTGATGAAAATAAATTCAAGAGCTAAGAAATTGATTAGTTCTAGCAAGACATATGTTTTACTTTTCCTAAGGGACGATTAGTCTAGTGAAGAGAGTAGATGGAGAACTTGATCCACATGGAATAGATGGGCTTGCCAAGTTTTACTATAGATGAGAATATCATCAAAGAAAACTAAGATAAAATGACGAAGGAAATGGTGGAAGACATGATTCATGAGACTTTGGAAAGTGGAGGGAGCATTACACAGGCCAAAGGGCATGACCAAAAACTCATAGTGACCCTCATGAGTTGTGAATGCAGTCTTGGGAATGTCTTCCTCTTTCATATGTATCTGTTGGTAGCCCGAATGA
>ML799224.1:24256-42974 GCA_009831015.1 Picea engelmannii | reverse complement strand
TCACTTACTTGGAGAATTACTTACTTGGGAGGAGGAGCATTGTGAATCCTAGAGGAGGGAATGAAGCCCTAGATGGCATGGGGTTGTTTGGATTCAAGTTCTGAGGCTTGGAGTTGGCTCAAGGATGCCTAGGTTTCAATAATTTTCTTATAGCATGTAGCTAACCCACCAGAATACATTACTTAAGAAGATGTATGGTGTTTTTGGAGGCTTTTGATGGAGGCATGTGAACTTACCTTGTGTAGCTACATCATCTTGGAGCCCTTATTATGTATGGCATCACGTTGGAGAATGACACATGTACTTTGGATTATAGTGTCTCACTTGTGTTGGCCTACATGAACTTATTGTAGGTTTCTTGTAAGGGCTTGGGTCTAGATTGTATTGTTGGTCTCCCTTACCTCTCATATATATACTAGAAGGAGAAATAATTTTCATTATCATCATCATCATAATAATAATATTCCCTTTGTACCTCTCTTCTTGGAGTGATTTTATAGGATTCATAAGTTCACGAGGAAACCCTATGAGAAGTTATGGAAGGCAAAGAGGATGTCTTGGTTTGGAATTTTCTCTTGTGATTGGGGTTAACTCTTCTGGAAAAGACACTGGAGATTATCCTTGGAGAGGAGTCTGCATTCTCTCTCTCTCTCTCTCTCTCTCTCTCAGGGTTTCTTAGTCTTCTTGGAGTATCTAAGAATTTTGGAGGTCTAGGGTTAAAGTTTATCTATTAGATATTGGAGATTATGATTTTGTGAAAATCGCTATGGTACCTTTGTTGTTAAAGAAGAAGAGAAGAAGATGTGTTTCCCTGGAGGATGTGTTGGGGTGATTCCTTCATATTGGACCTCTTTTATTGAGTCATGGTTTTCACATTTTCCTTATATAGGGTTTTGGATAGCTAGTGAACTTGTACTAGCCTTGATATAAGGCTATGGTATGCACACACACTTCATCTTGAGCATATTAATGAATTTTTCAATTGTCCAAAACTTGTGCATTTTCTAGATTTGGTTTTCATTCATATATGTTCTTCATGTATTCTTTTTTACCACTTATATGTCTTGATTATTTGACATAAGTTAGAGGACAATTGTTAAGTGATTTAATAGTTTCATTTAGGAATCTAGATTACCTTAGACTGTATTTTTTTATAACTATTGTAAGATATCATTTTGAGATCTAGTTTATGTGGGATAAGTTTACCTATAGGCATATAACTTATCCAAGTTTTTTAGTATCTGTTCTCCTTAGATTTCCTATAATTTTAGTGAAATATTTTACTCTTTTCATTATTTTTTTACACCCCTTCACAACAAAGACTGAAAATTCACAAGGTTAAGATCCAGGACACCTCTAGTGAAAGAGGCGAAATTTTTGTTTTTCATTAAATTTTGAGATAGAAATCTCCAATGCATAAATTTTACATGGTTTAATATCTTGTTGTGGTTAATATTACTCTAGAGCAATCACTTCGAAAAGGGAAGTAAGAAGCTGGATACCAAGATCCTTTGTGATTTTTAATACACCCCTAAGGAACTGTTTCTGAAATGATACGGGGTTGACCGACTGTTCAAATATAGACCCAAAGGAGGATATCCCACAAGCTCCCTGAGAAGGCCTTATAAGTATCTAGTGGCCATGTTGTGTCGAATATATGGGGAACCAGACACATCCCAATTTTGTCTATCATATATGCCCCTCATATACTACTGCACTGAGGGAGTATCATTTAATTGGGATGATATTCTACTTGAAAACCTAATAGTGGCTATATTTGTGGTCAAAGGAACCCAACCTGGAACATTTCCAAACTTTCACATGTCGTAATATCTCATGGACATTATGTGCATAGCCCATAAATACCATAGGATGGGGTAGAATTGGAAGCCCTCTGACCCAACCATCCATGTGTACTATAAATTGCTCTGGGAGCACAAGTATCGCATAGAATACCAAAAGATATGTGAGAATTTTTTGGCCCCATTATACAAATTTATATTCTACACCACTCCTCCTTGCATGAACAACAAGGATATAAAAATCGTAAGGAGAATTGGAGACTGGTACCTCATGGAGAATTCCACATACATAAGGGTGTATGGTGCAATGAAGCCTCCTCATTTTCTCCCTTGGTTCGTTCATGATAAGTTGGTGCTCCAGGAAGTTATATACCAGACCATCACACACGGGGTTGGGGGGATGTTATATCGACCGAAGAAAGAAATACAGTCACTGCTGCCACTATATGTTGGTAGCTACTTCTTTGAAAACACCAAGAAATACCAAGTAGAGGTAAATACGCTTCTATCTTATCACTTCAGAGAAGAACGATTAAGAAGACACGATCCCAAGAATACCATGAGAGACCACTTCAATAGAATTGGTCTACCCTGGGAATATACAAAAGACATCCGGGAGGAGGAAGAAGAGCATCTGAATTCTCGGACGTATGATGAAGTCATCTTCGACATGTGTGGCCAACCAAAAGGAATAATGAAAAATGAAGAAATGGCCAAAGAAGAAACTAGAAAGAAAGTAGAGGAAGAGGAAGTTGAGCAATCACCCCACACTTCCACCTCTATATACTCAAGTTCAGAAGAAGAGGCAGAAGAAGCATCAAATGAAAATAAGACAAGGTATAAAGAGAAAGTCCTAAATAAGAAGAATGAAACAACAAAGAATAAGAAGAAGATCGAGGTAGACAAGGCCAAAGTGAAAGCCAAGGCAGAAGCAACAGATGTAGTGGAACGAGAGGTCAAACAAAGGGAAGAAGCAACAGAGAGAGCGAAAAAA
This sequence comes from Picea engelmannii, assembly GCA_009831015.1. Lineage (NCBI taxonomy): Eukaryota > Viridiplantae > Streptophyta > Pinopsida > Pinales > Pinaceae > Picea > Picea engelmannii. The sequence continues at coordinate 40,178 of ML799224.1, read as the reverse complement.
AAAGAAGTAGAAAGGGAAGCCAAAGAGGTAGATGACAAAGCAACTAAAACATAAATACTACAGAAGGATGCAAAAGAGAGATGGGGTGACACCCACCCAATGGAAACAAATATCCCAGAGGTGTCAACTATAGACGAAGGCACAAATATATCAGGAAGCAATTTAGGACTAGGAATCTAGACACCATTCCAACCGAGTGAATTAATCAACTCAAGGAGATTCACCTATGTCTGCAAGACAGGTAGGATTGTGCAGGAACAAGTGAAGAAAGTGTCAACAATTAAAGGGATGCCTATCTCAGTTGTTACACACGTTCTTGAAATTGGAGACATAAGGGATAATCCAATAGCAACAACAACCAACACCACATTAATGAATTCCAATGAGTAAAACATTTGGATACTATGACAACAAAATGAGGAGAAATAAGCAAGGATGATAGAGCTAGAGAAAAGACTCCAACAAGTTAGAATTGATGAAAAAAACCTACAAAGTTTCAAAGTCAGCGCTGAAAAAGTCAGGAGAGACTGGAAGAGGCTATCATAGACATGTATGATCATCTACACCTCTTCCACCAAGAAACCACTATTATAATTGAGAAGAACAATCAAATACATACAAAATTGATGCAATACAACATGATCCATGAAGGCATCAACAACATTGATAGGTGGATTGCATAAAATCTTGATGCACCACCCGAACTATAATGACCATAAAGAGAAGACAAAAAAACATACTTGTATGCACTTGACCATTGTCAACACATAGGGAAGATATTAGATAAGGATCTTACCAAATAAATATAAATATGCTCAAAGATACACAAAGTTGTGCAGGAATTGATCAAGGGAAACCGACTACCCAGGCTAGATGAGATCAAGAAGAATATAGTGATAGAAGAGATAGTAGAAAAGGTGCATGATAGAACAAATCAAAGAAGAGAAATAGTTGAAACAACCACCACAATCTTCATAGATCTCATAGAGAAACACTTATTGAAAATAGTAAAATTTCACACCATGATACAAATATTCATGGCTACACTGGTAAAAGACATGAGCACCCTGGAAGATAGTGTGGCCATGAACATCGCAACTCTGGAAAAACTAGCTTACAGAAGAATCAGATCCTTGTATGATCAATCAAAAATAAGGACAACATACATCAAAGAGAAAAATACAAAAATAAAGATAAAATACTAGCTAGATAATATTAACACACGTTTCTTATTTTGTCTTTTTCTCAACCAATTCCAATTTTGTCCTTACTATATACTTGTCACTAGGAAGTAGGAATATGAACCAATTTGTAATAGACTCTTCAAGGGGAAGACGAAGAGTCACTTAGAGGTTACTAGGAATTTTATAAGAGAGAGTAGAGGCTCATTTTGAAATGACGTTTTTTTTGGATTTTCAAGCAATGTATAGATCCAAGAACTATTTCAAGAACATATACCTTGTTAATGAATATTGAGAATCCCTCAGGGATAGATTTTGGAGAAGGAAATATTTGTGTGAACCAATCTAAGATGTGAATTATTTCAAATGGAGATGAATGTTGTTCATATGGACTGTAAGAATGCTTGTTTGTTTATGGATGAACTCTTATGTAATATATCTTGTTCTGTAGTTTTAAGTGTTTCTTAGAATATCTTCAAGTCTAGAGATTACTGAGTTGTTAATGTATGAATTGATATAATTTAGACTATTCTGGTTATATATGTTTGTATGCGCTTGTTTATGATCCCACTCTTTTATTCCAACTACCTGTGTGGAAGTTTACACAAGATTCGATCTCATTTTTTCAGCTCACTAATTACTTTAGCATGCTCATAGATAGGATAGAATAGGGTAGATTAGTAATAGATTAGTTTCTTTTCCATACATAGTGTTCATCTACATATTTACATTGAATTTCCATCAATCATCCACCCTCATCGGTAAACTGAACCATAATTGGCCCAAAAAACTCCCAAAAGCAGTAACAATGGAAGCTAAGCCAAATTTTGGATGGGGCTCCCAATCCAAACGATGCATAGTCTAGTTGGGACTGTGTACCGGGGAGTATCCCTTGTTGTTTTCAAGTGAATTTAGACCCATCAACAAGTGGCTAGGCTCCGATGGGAAGAACTCTGAGGAATGATCTGGACCATTAATCGGTGAGTGGGCATGATGTAATGACATATGTCGAGATTTCATGGGTCCCACATGGTCAAGAAGAAGAAGTTAAAGGGATGAAATTTAATCGTTGTGAAATTTAGAGACACAGACATGATCAAAACAATTGGAAGTCAAATTATGAGAGCCTTCAGATCTGGGATTAGTCCCGATAGAGTTTTTTCATCAGAACTTGGTAAGTTTGGGTGATCGTTGACTTGTTGGGAGGATAACCCTGACAACGATGAAGATGATGATGAATACATGCCCAAGTGATCATGGTTGTTGATATGGAAACCTTGATGGACCAGGTGGTCGATGCCCTGGATTATCAGGTATCAAAAGTATGTTAATAATGTTGAGCACGTGAGGATCAAGGGCCCAATATCCTAAGGGTTCGGTGGTCTAGGTGGAAGGTGCCATGCTAGCAGCCACATTGTGCTCAAAGGTGATTCGTTATGACATGTCAGTGCTATGTCGAATGATACAGGTGACATGGATCCATCTGGCGGTGAGGTGGACTTTGGCCAAGGAGGTATAAACTTTGGAAGGCCATAAATTTTGAGCTAGAGTTCGGTTTTGAGCATGGTGATAGTCGTTGCAAAGCTCTTGACGGGCAGAAGATGATGATTCCCTCTAGAAGAGGCTTTGAGATGGTTAATAAAAAGAAAAAATTTAATACCCCATCCCTTAAAAAGGTACTTAAGGGGTTGGGTGTCTTACAAAATTATATCTAAAAGGAAATGTAATTTATTTTTATGTACCTTAATTTAATTTTCTCCTACTCTCCCAAAAAGTAAATATCTAAAGTAACCCTAAGTAAATATTACATAAACAAATACAATTTAAAATACATAAATATAATTAAATAATTACATTAGGGATAAATGTGATTAAATAATTTCTTCATGAGACAATCATGAAGAAACAATAACATCATTCAAGACTCTCTTTGTCTGAGAGAATCCAAGGAAAATTTCCTCTATCTAAGACAATCCATGGGGAATAACCTCTATCTGATAGAATACATCAACCCTATCCCTGTACTCTATAATGTGTTAAAGTTTCTTGCTTAATATGTTATTATTAATCTTCATTATAACAACAACATAATAAGGATCTTACTAAAAGAAACACAATCACAGAGTACACAAGCATTTATCCTGGGAAACCCTCAAGGGGAATAAAACCCAACAAAACTTCTTTAATACAGATTCAATAACCAAGTACAGTATCTCTCACAAGAGAGATCTCACCAAACAGAAGATCCACCAGAAACCCTAACCATAACAGAGTAGTGCACCACTTAGACCAAGATAGTCCTTCACCAAGATAACCTTCACCTTTACTGAGATACACTTCCTTGTAGTTGCATCACTTCTCCTTGTAGTTGTGTCACTCTCAGAATTGCACACTTGATAGAGAGATCTTGATGAGTGTGTGTACAAATGAGGTGCTAGGCCTCTTATAAATACAAGTTGTGCCCCCACCCCCCCCAATAATTAGTTCAGGCCCGACCTGTCCACTTTACCTTTCTAATTTACATTTGACTTTNAGATTCAATAACCAAGTACAGTATCTCTCACAAGAGAGATCTCACCAAACAGAAGATCCACCAGAAACCCTAACCATAACAGAGTAGTGCACCACTTAGACCAAGATAGTCCTTCACCAAGATAACCTTCACCTTTACTGAGATACACTTCCTTGTAGTTGCATCACTTCTCCTTGTAGTTGTGTCACTCTCAGAATTGCACACTTGATAGAGAGATCTTGATGAGTGTGTGTACAAATGAGGTGCTAGGCCTCTTATAAATACAAGTTGTGCCCCCACCCCCCCCAATAATTAGTTCAGGCCCGACCTGTCCACTTTACCTTTCTAATTTACATTTGACTTTNGATAGATATATATATATATATCAAAAGGGGATAAGAATATTCTTTGCAGTTACACAATATTTTAACACTCCCTCTTAACAAGAAGGATATTCTTTATCTTTTGATAGGTCATCGGATGTCATCATCAACTGAAAAATATTATCTAGGCAATGTCATCAACTGGATAATCATCATCAGCTGGACAAAAAAATCAACTGGATAACATCATCAACTAGGAAACATCAACAACTAGACAACATTATCAATTGGATAACACCATCAACTGGGCAACATCATCAACTAGAAAATAACATCAACTGGATAACATTATCAACTGGGAAATAGGAGGCATCAATATAATCCACTTGGTCATCTGGCATCATGATCACTAATTGGTTCTCCATGAATCCATATTAAAGAAGTTTTGTTCTCTTTATATTCGCACAGAAGATACTCTTTCTTTCTTTCATCTTCACACAAAAAAAACTCTTTCTTATCTTCACACAAAAGATATCTTATCTTCACACAGAAGATGTCTTATCTTCACACATAAGATATTCTATGAGTATTTCCATTCCTTTTATGTTCTCCCTTCTCTTGTAGTCATCTATATCACCCATCCACTAGCGAGGAATACTACCATAGCTTCACTCCTAGTCATCCCACATGAACTAAAGAAGCTAAGATGCTATCCTGGGAAATATTAGACTCCTTTTCCATGATCCACGCAGGATCATGACACAAACCTCAAGATCCAACTAACCATTCCCCATGGTCAAGTTTTTTGTTCCATGCTACTCAATCCTTGGCCAGAGGAGAGTATCTACCCGCTTCCCCTTGGAGAAACTTCCACACTCCTCTCTACGAGGGTGGTCACACCCCTCTCTACGAGGGTATTCTAGCATGTCCCTAGAGTATCCAAAACTAAACACTTGGACAGAGGCCAACCTTGGAAAATTTATCATTCCCCTTCTCTACGAAGGTCTATTCCTTCTCTACAAATGTCTCTTCTCTTTTCCTTCTCTATGAAGTTCTACCTGTGGGATTTATCATTCCTTATCTACAAAGGTCTCTTCCTTCTCTACGAAGGTATCTTCCTTCTCTATGAAGGTCTGGCTATTGGATCTGAAAAAAATATCTTTTCGTCCAAAATATTTCCATTGTATAATACCATGCTACCCATCTGTTGGGAACCATCCATCTGGTTTCCTAACTACACCAAATCACGATCCTCCATTTTGAACTTGGAGACATAACTCCATCTTGCACCAAACTAAGAGCTTCTAATCATCATCCTTGAATTTCTCTTCTATAATATCCTGGGTTCCTTCTTGAGTTCGAAAATTTCTTTCTTTCTGACTTCATACTAAATCAACCTGCCCCTCTGCATCTATAAGAATAGTACTAGAGCAACCTGTAGTTACATACATCTCATCAACTATTTCTGTGTATCCATATTTCTCTTCATCTTGAACATTTATATTCTACATCTTTAGGAGCCTTCTGCTCCTATATAAATATTGGATATTGTCTGGTCTTTACTGACTGTCACCATATCATAAGTCCTTCTCATGTTGTCTAAATTTTGCAAGTCAAGGCATAAGTTGTTTCTTTCGAGACCTGTAAACTTACTTACAATATGATTTCTAAGATATGTCACTTAGACAATCAGTCAGTAACAATAAGCAGTAATAAAAAAAAACTATATCATGATTTCTATCAGAGTGGTACACATATTTTCTTAAGAAAAACTTGTTCAACCATCTACACATATGAAACCCTAAAAATGGATAAGACTTTTGAACTCTTTTTCACTCTAGCTATGAAATTACCAAATTTTCCCTTACTATCATAGCTAAACACATACCTTTGTCACTCTCATGAGTGATCATACCTAAAATAAATATTTTATCTCTTTCTTTATCATCTTCTTTGATACTTCCTTCATAAGCCTGCATAGACACTAAAGTAAAATGAGGTTAATTAACATTCTCACATAAATCTAACTTGTAATGATAAGGTATTAAAGTAAATAAGATACTAAAAATAAACATGAATACTTATCTTTTGTTTTTTTGTGTGGGGAGGCTCCACAGACTCCACCATTTTCTATATTTCTTCAAATCAACTATCTTCAACTTAAAGTACATAATCCTCGATTTCTACTAAAGCTTTCTTTGAGGGAGGATATTCCTCTTCCTCTACCACATGTGCTTGATAATTTCTTTTCCCTTTTCCTTATGCTTGGTCTTTTTCTCTTCTTCCTCTGGTTCTGGTACACTCACTGTGACATGTTCTCATTTAGAATCATGTGCAACCTATGCTTCCAAGATCTGAAGTTTCCATATCCTTCCAACCTATCTTCTGCCCTCATACCAATATCCATGCTTTCTTGCAATAGAAACCCTAGCCCTCCGAGTTGTTGAAATAATAAAAAAATCAAATTTCTTAGATCTGAAAATTCAACTCACCAAAAGATGCGCTGGACTGAGGCAAGTATGTTGGTATAGTCAGTTTCTGAAAATTTCAATTTCTGACCCTTGAAACTGGACCAGTGGATTTTTGGACTAGTGCTTCTGGTTTTCTAGTACTTCTGGTTTTCTGATACTTCTGGTTTCCTAGTACTTCTAGTTTTCTGGTACTTCTAGTACTAGTGAAATCTAGGGTTTCACTTTCTGGGAGTTTTGTCCACTGAAAAGGTGCGCTGAAGGTGCCAATGAGTTCCTTAGGCTAGGGCACACTTTTCTAGATGATCTTTGGGCTGAAATTTCTCTTTAATAAAAATCCCTAATTTTCTTGTACGACAATAGTGACATTTTTCTTTTTCTATGAAAGATGCTCTCTTCAACTTAGCTTTGATACCATGTTAAATTTTCTTGCTTAATCTGTTATTATTAATATTCATTATAAGAACAACATAATAAGGATCTTACTGAAAGAAACACAATCACATATTACACAAGCATTTATCTTGGGAAACCCTCAAGGGGAAGAAAACCCAACAAAACTTCTTTAATATAGATTCAATAACCAAGTACAGTGTCTCTCACAAGAGAGATCTCACCAAACAAAAGAACCACCAGAAACCCTAACCAGAATAGAGTAGCGCACCACTTAGACCAAGATAGTCCTTCACCAAGATATCCTTCACCTTTACTGAGATACTCTTCCTTGTAGCTGCATCACTTCTCCTTGTAGCTGCATCACTTCTCCTTGTAGCTGGGTCACTCTCAGACTTTCACACTTGATAGAGAGATCTTGATGAGTGTGTGTGCAAATGAGGTGCTAGGCCTCTTATAAATACAATTTTTGCCCCCCCCAATAATTATTTCAGGGTCGACCTTTCCACTTTACCTTTCTAATTTACATTTGACTTTGTCTAGGCACAATAGGGTTGACTTGTCAATATATATATATATATATATATATATATATATATATAATCTTTTTCTTTATCCACAAAAGGGGATAAGAATATTCTTTGCAGTTACACAATATTTTAACATAATGATCCCATCAACTACAATCCTGGAATCAATCTCAACATCATCCTTGATCAAGGTATCACACATATCCTCTAATGGACAATTGGAATGCATACATATGCAAGAAACCAATGCAACCTGACTATCATATCTCCAAAGAGGTATACTCATCCTCAATAAATATCTTGGCGATCCTATGTGCTCTCATATATCCTATTATGTTCAGGTAATCCATCTCAGTATCATACATGCTAGATTATAAGGTGAGTGCATGTCCATATCTAATCTCACCACATCTCTCTTTGAATATGACTCATCTCGAGTCTCTGAATCAGTCTCTTGAAAAAAAACCTCCAAATTCTCCTCCATCACTAAAGGAGAATCCTATGAACTAGAATATCTCACAACCTCATAAATATCACATCTCTACTCACCACAATGTCCTACTACACCAAAATATCCATCATGTAATCTATAGAAGTTTCGTAGTGTCCATCAACACAAGATGCAATCAAAACATATCGAATCCTAGAAACAGTCACTAAATCCATAATAGGTTCTGAACTTGTATCCATGGCATCCCACCATGCATGCTCTAAATGTTCCTCCTCAAGGATAGAAGGGTATTCCAACCTCCCACTGGAATGTATAATTTTCATTCAATCAATAAGTAACCTGCAAAGGCCACCCTCTCTCAAACCTATAGCCAAAATCCTTAGAATAACTACACTAAAATCATGGATGGTCCATTGTTGTCTCTCAATTGCAAATCTTCATTATACATCTATCATATAAGAAATTGAAAGAAGATTCTTCTTCTACCTAGGATAAACAAAATATCACTTAGCTCAAGACAATGACTTGAAGGCATTTGAAAATACATGGAGCCAACTCCTCTCATAGCGTAAGTAACCTCATCACCGAGCTCCACAATGATGCACCCCTCTTTCTCTTGAAATATATTAAATAAATACCTATCATATGTCATGGGTTTCAAATCCCCACTATCCACATGCCATCCAACACTAGAAACAATGTTAGTGGATAGGAAAGAGACCAAATCCATATCCATCATGGAAAATATGCAGTATGAAGAATATCACCCCCCTATAATAGGTGAAAATCACACTGACATCTACTGGAAAAAATCATCCACCTTTCATAGGTACTCTTGAGTATCCCACCCATTGAAAATAAAACCATACTAGTCAATAATCACATAGATATACCACCTATCACTAGCCACCCCTACAACAAATCAAACACTTGTTACAAGTCATATTAGGAATCACACTACTTGAAAATACATCCATGATAGTCATTAGTGTATTATATACATCATCTTTTATCACAAGAAAAATCCATCAAGAGTTCTCGCATGTGTAAGTATCCATTAGAAAATGTGGTGGGCTAGTAGTATCCAACCCTTAGAAATTTGAGGGTTGTAGCTTTCCAATATTGGTGCCCTCCACAAAATCCTCTATGCATATTGGTTATAAATTGTTTTGGCTCATCTTCATCCAGACATTTCAACAAAATACCATCATGGTCTTTCCAATATAAATTTTGGTTTATGATGCATTATTTTACAATCTTCAATTTAAGTGACCTAGTTTTGGATTTCTCCAATATTGGTGGACATTCTAGGTGCTGTAAAAAATAAATAACATTTCTATACTAGGGTGAAAAATAATATTGATCAAGTACTTTCATGGTTTTCTTCTCAGCCTGCATTAGTGGAGCATCTGATTGATTAAAGATATGGTGCAATTCCAGTGCTTTATAGTTTGAATCATATAATAGTTTTGCAAGGCCTTATCCCTTGATCAGCTTAGTAGGATTTATCTGCAGGTCATATTCTAAAAGTTTGACTATCCATTTTCCCCTCTTACCCTCACTGTTTAGCCGGACAAGAATTTCCTTCATAATGCTACTAGGACCAGAAGTTGTTATGTTGGACTGCAGAACATACACCCTGAAGGCCTTCAAGGATTTGACTAATGTATAGGCTTGATTCTCCAATATGTCATATTTAAATTTAGCATCTATGAGTTCTTTGCTGAAGAAGGAAATGGGATTTTCATTCCCTTCTTCATTATTTTGTAGTAATACAACAATAGTCACCTTAGAGGAAAAGGAGAAAATCAAGAATTCTTTGGAATAGTGTGGACTAACTAGAATAGGGGCTTCAATCAGAGCCTACTTAATCATTTGGAAGGATGATATCGCTTCCTGTGACCATTTAATATCAACATCTTTTTTCAACATGTTAGTAATAGGCTTGATGATCTCAATAGAGTTTGGTACAAAACGCCTCAAAAAATTTATTTTGCTTATGAAAGACTGGATGGCCTTCTTATTTCTATGGATGGCATCTACCCTTTACAGGTTTATATTTATCCCCCCTGCAGATATATTGTGGCCTAGGATCTTTCCTTCTAACATAGTAAAATGGGATTTTTTAGGATTCAAAGAGATTCCATACCTTCTGCATTTTTGAAATATTTGCTTTAGGTGTTGTAGGTTTTCATCATCAGATTTTGAGAATATGGTGATGTCATGAAGGTATATAACTATGAACTTATCGTTCTCCCCGAAAAATGCAATGTCCATGGCCCTTTAAAAGGTGGCCCTTGCATTCATTAGGACAAAAGGTATTTTTTCATACATGAATGTTCCCCATGGGGTAGTGAAGGTTGTTTTTTCCTTGTCTTCTTCAAGCACTTTTATTTGGTTGTATCTAGAATATCCATCCAGCATGGAAATTCTATGGCCACCTACTACCCTTTGCAAAATATAGTCCATATTGGGAAGTGGATAGTTTTATTTCAATGAACATTTGTTCAAGTTTCTGAAGTCTACACGCAAGCATATTTCTGCACTCTTTTTCCTGACAGGCACCAAGTTGGCCACCCAATCTAGATATCTCAAGGGCATAATGATTTTGGAATAAAGCATCCTTTTCAATTTTATTTCAATAATAGACAATAGAAGAGTATTAAATTGTCTATTTTTCTGCCTAAATGGCTTGGATCCCACCTTTAGAGGAATCTTATGTTGAATGATGTCAGTATCAAAGATCTTTAAGTCCTCATAAGAACATGCAAAAATATCAACACAACTTTTGTTGATATTATGGTAGCTGCGAGAGGTATTTGCCTCCACGTGTAAACCTGACGAGAATAGAATATTCCAGGAAGCAAGAAGAAACCCTAAATAATTTATTAAGAACCTTATAAGACAAGTCATCTCAAGAGAATTATTTGCATTAGGTTATTAGTCTCTAAGAGAAGAAGTTGGCTAAAGGAAATGTTATATACTAAGTAATTAGCACCCGAAATGAGAAGTCGACCTAGACAGTCTTGCAGAAACAATATAAATATAGGAGGCCAGTCTTCATTTTGTCCAACATTCTCAAAACTGCAAAAGTACACTTGTGCGCATTGTAGTTGGCCAGTTTGTGCGCAAGTCTTGGGAGCAGCTGCTGTCGACAATTCTGCAATATGCATTTTCGGTTTTCTAGGTTGGACTCTTTGATCAGATTTTGTTATTCTTTCTTGGTTCACCATCTTTGGAGAGAGGTGAGACACCTTTGTTTGGCTATTAAACCTAGGGTTTGCTTCCAGAATCATTCTCCATCAAGGTTAAGGTGATCGGGAGTGGCTTCAGCCTATGGTTGGGTGACAATATTTCTATATTTTCTATGGTTAAACAAGCACATCCATTATATTCTGACAGGTTATGGGCCCACACTATCTTTGGACAGTCTAACTACTGGAAGATATATTGGGATGATTTTCTCAATTGTAGTTACAGCCAGTTTCTGCTACAACAACGAAACCCTAACCCTCTCATTGAGGCACCTTAAGTTAAGAGATTGACCTAATTTCTAGATAGACTAGTGTTCCCTAGCCTAGTGCATCTCCTGGAACTCTCAGCAAGCTAAAATGTCAAGTTTGAGTTTTTGGTCAAAATCAAGGGTTGACCAAGTCAAAGAAATTATGACTTACTCTATGAAGTCATAAAACAAATTAGAAGGGGCTTCTAACTTCATATCATGGAATAAAAGGATTGAACTCATCCTTTACAAGAATAAAGTGTTGGATATCGTGAAAGAAAAGATCGTGGAACCACGGTTTGAAGAAGGAAAAGACAAGGAACCTCGGAACATTGCAGTTATGGAGAAGTTCAAAGACAATGACATCAATGCCATGATTATCATAGTGGTCTCTATAAAATACCACCTGCTACCCTACATCTCCCATCTTGATGCATCTAAGAAGATGTACGATGCCCTAACAAACCTCTTCCCAGTCAAAAACATTGGACATATAATGAGTCTAAAGAATGATCTTCGTAACATGAAAATGAATGATGATGACAACACAACATCATACTTTGTGAGAATATCTCAGTTAAGAGATAAACTACAATCTATTGAAGAGATCATTTCAAAGAAGGAACTGGTAAATATAGTACTCAATGGTCTTCCCAAGACATGGGATGCATTTGCCGCAAGCATGAACACAAGGAAGGAGTATCCTACATTTGAAGAAATTTGGACTTGTTATGCATAAGAAGAATCTAGGATTAGTGCAAAAGAGAAACCCCAAAATAAATACGATGATCAAGACTTCATAAAAAGGTTCAAGAATTTCAGGAATAAAAAGAAATTTGGCTCTGGGAAGAAACCAAATCAAGAGAAAGATATGTCAAAAATACAATGCTTCAATTGTCAAAAATATGGTCACTACAAGAATCATTGTCCCGAGTTAAATAAAAGGAAGGAAACACATGAAGCATTAGTTTCCAAAGAAAGGGAACCCTCAAAGAAGGCCAAGAAGGACAAAACATACTTCTTCTTATAAGACAATGTAATAATATTCTTCATAATTCTTGTACATACCATGTTTGCATAGTTCTATACATATTTATTTCTTAGTAGATAATATGTTCAAAGAGAAACTATACCTATGGAAGAACAACAAGATAATGATTTCTATCATGATGAGTGCAAGTAAGACAATACACATGAAAGGATGAAGTACATCAACAACCCCTGGTAACAATTCGTGTGGAAGCTATTAGCATAAGTAACAGCTGCAAGATAATCCGAAATTAGAATCAAACTTGAAGAAATAAAAACATAAAGAAATCAACAATCAAGAGGAAATTGGAAAAATACTTATGACACTTTGCATAAGGCAATAAGGATGTAGACGAAAGTGTGGACTCTATTAGATGGAGGGAGTCGATTATATAATTCCAAAAGAAGAGCATGCATTCATGCATGAAGCAAGGATTAGGAGGGATATAATCCTAAATAATATGATCCATTGAAGATGATGAAGTATATATCCATGTTCCCATCAATGGTAGAAACCATGAAAGTCAACATGTGTTCAGTTTGTCTTTAGAAGAAGTCTTCTTCGAAAATTAGCCTTAAAGTATCCCTGGTTGTCCATCCACATCCTGAAGGGAAGAATTTGAAATCTTCAGGGCATGGAATCTATAGAAAACTCCATGAACCCAAGAGCCAAAGAGAAACATGAGGAAGAATATGAAGATTCCAAGATATAAAGAAAAGCTAGAACAACTAGTCGTTATATCGAGAATCACAAGACTACCATCTTGATATGAACCTTCTAGAAGCAATCAAGCAGAAGAAATGAAAGTTGTGATGAAGAATAGTGTATGGAAGACTTATGAATGAAAGCATTGCAAGATATAGAACCAAAGGTTCTCCCAGATGGAGGGAGAGGACAATGATGATAGCTTGATCCATACATACCTCTACATGAGCCGTTATATCTTCTGCAATATCCATGGGTTGGAGTTTACATCAAATAAATGTAAGGAATGTTCTCAGAATAATTGAAGAAGAACCGTATGTAGAGAAACGTCAAGGTTTTTAGGTATACCAAAAAGAGAGTCTTGTATGCAGATGGAAGAAGATCTTATACGGATTCAAACAACTTGGTGGAGAGTCTCCAATGCACAAGCAAAAGCATGGTGAAAACTTTCTATAACAAAGATATTATATCAGAATGATTACTCAGAAGCTCGGGATGATGGATTTCTAATCCATGACAAACTCTCATGATGGAAGAAGAAGTACCACCTGGACATGTTCCATTTTGACCCTTGTCAGGATGTTATGAGCTAGCAGGAAACAAAAGATATGAATCCAACTATGATATACTATATTGATCAGAGCTATATGAAGCCTTCAAAGAAAACAAGTATTCCAGAAAGACCAAAGTACATTGAGATCAAGCATTACATTCTCTGTTATGAGGTCCAAAAAGGAGAAGTGATTCTCCAATATATCTCCACAAATGAGCAGGTAAGCATATATTTTTGATAAAGCCTCTATCCAAGATGAAAGAGTTTACATACTCAGAAATAAGTTGGAGCTTGCGGAGACAAATTACTTATTGAAAAGGGAAGAAATGACTCCCAGGTTGGGAGGGTGATCTAGGTGGATATCGGTGGCCACCCACCTTTTCCAATTGGCTCAAAACAGTTTTCTGACAATTTTGGTAATTTACTATTTTTAGTAGTTTTTAACTTCTAGGGCCATTTTGAGGGCCTAAATGAAGGTTTTTTGGGATCAAGATTCTCAATGATATTTGAAGTAATCATTGAGCCCCCAAAATTAATCTCCTCTAATATACCTTTCCAATGGGCTATCATGCGCCTAAAACGAAGATCATATGCAAAAGTTACGACCCCGAGAAGTTGATGTACTAACTTACCCAAATGGGGCCCACATGACTTTTGGTGCTTCATCTCCTAAGGTTGGGTTTTCAGATGTCTAGGGTTTTTTTCATTCCTGTTTATTGTAAAAATTCCTTTAGAGCCTCATTATAATCATCTTCTTGTGAATGCGAATAGTCGTCACATCTCTTCTCAAAGATAAGCTGCTACCATTCTAGCGAGTCTTTCACTTTGTATTTTTATAGTCTCTGTACATTTATTTCATTAATAGAAATCACGTATTACTGTATATTTTTGTTTATGGTTGCATCTATGATACATTTCTATTATATTATTGGATATCTACGATATCTCCGTGCATTTCTTTATTATATCTCCACTTTCATTTCGTGCCGAAAATAAATCTGGATCAGTGGTATCAGAGCAGGCTGCTCTTGATCATTTTTTTTAGTGCATGTCCCTGACGAGGTCTAAGTATAGCAAGTTGGGTCTCAATCTTGTCTCTCTTGAATAAAATCGCTCTTGTACGCCCAAGAAACCCTCCATGGTGGAAGAAAATAAAAATGACGGAGTAGACGATCCTATAAATCTGTTGCTTGAGCAAGCCTTCACGCAACAAAGGGACGAAATGATGGAGAATTTTTCCCACATCCTTCAATGTCTTCCGATGGAAACAGGCGCATCTTCATCAAACAACCACTTTGGAATCACCTCTCCTTTCAAGGTACAGGTTAAGTTTGATATTCCCATATTTGAAGGTCAGAGAGATGTGGATGCCCTAGACAAATGGTTAAATCTGCTAGACGATTATTTCTCCGTTCACCATTTTTCTGTGTTAAGGTCCTAACCCGCACATAGGTAGATCAATGTATTCGGATGTAATAAAGGTCAATATTAATAAGACCTTTCAATAAAATAGAATAAGGTGGATGTAAGAAGACCTAATAGAAGCTTCCACTTCTAGAAGGATCTTCCTCTAGATGCTTCTCTTAATAGACACATTTTAGTATAAATAAGGGTCGAGGGTATGAAAACCCTAGCTTGGAGATTATTGTAACAGAGCGCTGCTCAACTGGAGGTTTCCCCCTCGAAGAGGCCTGTGAACATTTCTATCTGAATAAAAGTGTTATTTCCGTTGCTATTGCGTATATCATTTTTGTGTATAGTGAAGATTATGTTGGATATTTTACTGTCATTCTGTTATTTCTAGCATTTCATTTATGTTCTGCATATTTTATATATATGGTATCTTGCAAGTGGTATTAGAGCACTTTCCTTGGCAGAAATTGTGGGTATTTTTTTTCAGGGTAGAGACGTATTCCGACGTCTTTAAGCCACAGAGATCTGTCGTTATGCGCATAAACCCACGGTTGAGGGATTCATACACGCAGGAAATACAAGTGGTTCTTAAGCACACATCTGTTGGCCACCCTTGTAACCCCTGTTGGTACCCCTTCGAGTGGTAGCACATCAGACAGCACCTGTGTACCGATCGTCCTAGATTTCCTGAAGCCCTCTTTAGATAAACCTATCGACTGTCGGACTGCTATAGTGTCACCGAGAACAGCACTCGGGAAGATACTCTCTAGTACCTGGGTAGTCGGGTAGTACAGCTAAGGGTACGGTCTATCCTCCTTAGTTAGTGCCCTGAGATATTGGGCCGAGTACTACTGTTGGACC
>ML799223.1:674474-690837 GCA_009831015.1 Picea engelmannii | reverse complement strand
AAATTTCCTTATAAAAGTATATTGTAATTTCATTGTAAATCTGGACCGTTCATTATAAGGTCGCAGATCTAACGGTAGAGATTATGTTAGGGTTTTTTGCCCTAGAAGGCAACCCTCTTTTATGAGGGAAATGTATTGCGGCTCTGTACGAGGGTGAATATTGTATTCTGAGAGAGGAGTCTGTGAGAGAAAGAAGAGGAAGTTACAGCGGGTTTTGCTGTAGGTTGTATCCCTTCATTTGCTGGATAATAATAAAGGAAGGACCTGGCAATTTCTCTGGTGGACGTAGCCCACACTGGGTGAACCACGTAAATCTGTGTTTCTCTTGTATTGTGTGTCTTCTGTGTTTTGTTTCTGCATTTGTTTTATTTTATTGCTCCGCGGTTCTGTTTTTCTAACACATAGTGTTCAAAACATTCGACGTATAAATCATCACCAAAATCGTTATGCGCCAATGTATAATTCATATAATCAAAATATTAATCAAAGTGCCAAATGAATTCATATAGTCGACAAGCCAATAAGTCATGAAAATATTAACATAAGGATTATATCACATATATAATAAAATTTAATCATAACCCTTGTGCAGAATCAAAGATCAGGCAAGTCATAAAAAGTATAAATCCAAATGCTCAATGCCTTACAAACTCAATAAACTCAAGTTATGCAATCAATATTAGAATGTTGAAAGTCCTTCTAGCCACATAACGATAAACAAAAAGTAAGCGCAGTAGGCATATCGATAAAAAGATCATGACAGTTCATATATTGATTGAAATGTAATTTTGAAAGGAGATGTTTTCACGCTTACAGTCGTGAAAACAAAACGAAAACAAATTTGTAAATGTCGCAAGAATGAAAACGTCGTCTATTTGAAAATTGCGATGAAAAATTCTATGTTTGCAAGACATATGTGTAGGCAGCTTATAGACGATAGGAAAAAGTGAGTTGGCTGCCAACGATGGCGACACACTGGTAGAAGCAGTTATCTCTGTCAAAAGAAACAAATTAAGATTTAGGACAGCAAAGAAAATTTCAAACTCAAAAATAACAACCAGAAAATCGTACTAACATCGTCATTAATCATTTTTTTCCAGAAGTGTTTCAAAAGATGAAAACCAATGACAGTCTTAAGATCAACAAGTCACGATATTAAAGATAAAATCTCGAATATTGTTGGCATGCCCACTGCTGCCAGCAGGCGTCCATAGCCTCGACAGGGTTTCCATTTAACCCACTCTGACACCCGTATCTTGTTAAGAAGTTCTGGATCAGAATAAAGGACTTTTAAAGAGGTTTCTTTCTATTTTACAAATTTTCATATACCCGACACTGCTTCGCTGCCAGCGGGCCTGTTCAGCACCTCGACGAAGTTGTCTTGACGCCATGCTTGCATTTACCCGCTGCCAGCAGACCTGTTGAGCATCCCGACGGGTTTACAAACACTTCCCACAGCTCTTATTCATATTTTATTTTGTTTTTCAAAGGTATATAGCTTGAGCGGGGTGACGCTGAAAAATCTTGATATTTTAACATATTTTTTCAAACCTCATCAGACTTTTTAGAACTGTCCTTTATTTAGTTCCAGAGATGTTTTATTTATAAAAACAACTTCCTATGACAGGGATACATCTTTTGAGTCATTCCTTTACGGAAAAGGGACAGCGTAAAAATATAATAGATGATCATGACAAACTTTGCTCAGAGATTGAAATTAGTAAACTTCTTTCAAACAACAAAATTTTCCAACACAGATTATCAATTTCAGCAATGTATCATTGATGTTTGTACAAATTTTTCAGAAGTTATTTAAGCGAAGAAAATCTCTTATCGTCTTTGTCTGAATAGCTCAGTATACATGTATGTGTATTATTCAAGAAACACACAAAAACTGATAAATTCAAATCAAAAGAAAAACAGAAAGCAAACGAAAAAGAAAAATAAAAGAAAAATATGTACATAATATACAAGGGTAGTTATCATGCAATGTATCTTTTCAGGGCTTGGACATTCACCGGGTAGGTGTCAAGCTGCCCTTCAAGAGTCTGCAATCGAAAAGAACTAGGACCCAACTTTTCAACAATTAAAAATGGTCCAAGCCATAAGTTTTGAAATTTAGTGTGCTCTCCCTTTCCCTCATGTGGTTTGTCCCACTTCAAGACGAGATCGCCTACTTCAAAATTCCTATCAGAAGCAGAATTAGAATCGAACCAGCTTTTAATCAATTGTTTATGTTGATCTAACTTACGCTTAGCTTGGTCTCTTACTTCTTCTAGCTTCATCAAAGCATTAATTCGGTTTTCTAAAGGGGGACAATCTTCTTCATGGATTTTTTGTGACAACTAAAGTGAAGGAAGAAGAATATGAGGTGGCAGAATTGCTTCTCTGCCATAAATGAGAAAAAAGGGGGAGTTACCTATAGCGGCTTTGGGCGTTACCCTATCAGCCCATAGTGCATTCAACAGTGCATTGTGCCAATTCTTGTGATTTTCAGACACAATTCTCTTGATTATTTTGATCTAGTTCTTGTTTGTTGATTCAGCTAAGTCATTGCCCTAAGGGTAGTAACTAGCAGAATACTTCAACTTAATTCCTTTTTCCAAAGTGAACTCGGTCATCTCAAGAGAAGAAAAGTATGAAGCGTTATCAAAGACTAGACAATCAGGGATACCAAAACGAGTGATGATATTCGAATTTAGGAAGGTAATTACCTGACTGGTGTCGACAGTTCTTAGCGCAGCAGCTTTAGACCATCGAGTAAAGTAATCCGTGGATGTCACAATATACTTGTGCTGTTGCGAGGATGAAGGGTTAACTGGACCTATGATATCAAGGCCCCATTGCTAGAAAGGAGAATCTACTGAAACGGGTTGCAAGGGAAAGGCTAGTTTTTGCAACCGCCCTGATGCTTTCTGACAGATGATACATTTACGACACAAGGCATGGGCGTCTCTAAAAAGCATGGGCCAGTAATAACCGGCTCTCAGAACCTTATGAGCAGTGGTGTCACCATCGAAGTGGCCACCATCTTCTCCTACATGTAACTCGAGAAAGTCTTTTTCTGCTTCGTCTTTTTCAAGACAACGCATCAGTATGCCATCAAAACTCTGATGAAATAGGATACTGGTAACCAGATGAAAGGAGACAGACTTCAGTCTCAGCGCTCTTCTTTTAGCGGGGTCAAGGTGACGGGGGGCTGATCCATGTTCAAGACAAAATCTTATATCATCGTACCAAGGACTAACAAGGTTTTGTACAAAACAAATTAGGCTTTGATCACTTTGTCCTGGGTTTGACGTATCACTATCTTCTTGCTGTCCAGTTTTTGAATCAACAACCAACTTACACAACCCTTGGCCTCTCACGATATGAGCTGGGGTGATTTCTAAGTCATACTCCTGCAAGGAGGTGACCCAGTTGGCTCTCTTCTCTCCTAACTCCTTCTGCACTAACAAGTTCCTCACAACAGGGTAGGGAACAATGACTTTCGTCCTTGATTTCAAAAGATAGGGCCAGAAATGCTTTACTGCTTTGAAAACAACGTAGGCTTGCCAATCAACTGCTGGGTAGTTAAGTTCAGCACCTTTGAAAGTAGAGCTCATAAAGGCGATGGGTACTTCATTGTTCTCGACATTCTTCTGAGTTAGGATGGAGGAATAGGAACGATCAGAGGCAAAAGTATAGAGTGTAAAATCTTGAGAGAAGTTAGGGCTCATAAGAGACGGAGCGTCTATTATGGCCTTCTTTATTGCATTAAAAGCTTGGTTTTCTGGGGATCCCCAGTGATATTGGGTGTCTTTCTTAATTAGGTTCTGCAGGGTTCTGACCATTTCGGAGAAGCTGGGGACAAATCTTCTCACGAAGTTAATTTGGCCTAAGAAAGACTGCATGGATTTTTTGGATGTAGGTGGGGGAAGTTTGGCGATGACTTGAGTCCTTTCGGGGTCAATAATCATCCCATCACTAGACACAATGAATCCTAGAAGTTTACCCTCTTCTACTGCAAAGATGGACTTCTTGGGGTTCAAGGAGATGTCGTATTTACGACATCGCAGCAGAACGACTCGTAAGTGAGTTAGATGATCGTCTTTGTTTTTTGAAAATATAGTCACATCATCTAAGTAAACTACGACAGACTGATTGATTAAGCCTCAAAAAGCAATGTCCATTGCTCTCTGAAAGGTAGCACCAGCATTAATCAATCCAAAGGGCATTTTACGATAAGCATAAGTGCCCCACGGGGTACGAAAGGTAGTTTTTAGTTGATCTGGCGGAGACATTAGGACTTGGTTGTATCCAGAGAAACCATCCAATAAGGATAGCCTCTCGGAACCAGATACCTGTTGAAGGATCTGTTCCATGGGCGAGACATGATAGTTTTCTTTATCAGACGCTCTATTGAGGTTTTGGAAATCGACACAAAGTCGGATTTCCCCGTTTTTCTTCCGCACTGGGACAAGGTTGGACACCCATTGAGTGTGACTAACAGGAAAAATTATTTTAGCACTTAGGAGTTTATTCAATTCTTTTTGAACGGTCGGTTCAAGTTTAGGATGCATTTTCCTCAATTTCTGTTGGAAGGGTAAGGTTTGGGGCTTCATCGGGATGACATGCTGTATGATATTAGAATCGAAAGTTTTGAGATCATCATACGTCCATGCGAAGACATCTTTAAATTCTTTGAATAATTTAATGAATGCAACTTTTTCTTGTCGAGAACATCCCAATCCTAGATTAATGCATTGAGGTTTTTCATCAGTTCCTAAGTTCACTTTTTCATAAGATAACGAGGAACTATTAGTTTTACAATTGACCGTCTTTTTAAATTTATTTTCAAAATCATAAAACTTTTCTAATCTAACTATGGATTTGGGTATCAAGTTTACCATATCCAATAGTGCCTCAGGAGATTTCGGATCAGGTATTACCGTAAAGTCGTGCAAATTGTCATCGTGCGTGCGCTCATCTATCACCGCGCCTTGAAAGGTTTCTTCCATGTGCAGAAAGTTAATGATTCGCTGATCATCGTCAAATAATCTCCAGTTTGTGATATTGTCGGGAATAGATGGCCGAAACAATAGCTCCACAGAGAATGCATTTGGGGACAAGCCTTCTGTAGGAAGAAGTTTAGAAGCTACATTAGCTAGTAGATCTGCTTCAGCGTTATTTGATCTAGGAATGGAATTTATATTGAATGAAAAAAATGTATTCATCAAACTCCATACCTCAGACTGGTAGCTTTTGAGATGCGGAGAAAGACAGTGTATAGAATCTCTCACCTGTCTAACCACTATTTCAGAGTCGCCAAATACAACCAGATTTTGAACGTTCATATCCAGAGCTTTTATGAGGCCTTGCAGCGAAGCCTCATATTCTGCAGTATTGTTAGTACATTCAAACTCTAGTCTACAAGCCATTAATGTCTTGTTACCTGTCGGATCGATAATGATGCAACCTGCACCAACTCCTTCTTTAGACTTAGAACCGTCGAAATATAGAGACCAAATTTGATTTCCATCGGGCTCATGGGACTGTTGCATAGAAGTTGTTGGTTGCACATATGCTATGATCTCGGACTGTTGTTCTGGATTGATTATAGGTGAGGCCTCGGCCATGAAATTTTCGAAGAAGGTGTCCATCCCTTGGACTTCGGGTGAATCAGCAGAAGGTGTATATGGTTCGTTTGGATCATTTAAATCCATGACCGTGAACTTAAGGTAACGCTCACAATTCACTTTAATCTTTTTAGGCTTACCGTTCTCTGGGAGCCATAAGTGAGACCAATCTGTTGCGAGGTAACCATGTATCTGCTCCGACCAGTCCCTGCTAAAAAATAGACCATACACTTCTGGAATATCCACAACGATTATATCAATAACTTGATGAACCTTAGGGTTAGATGATAATCTAATCAATACATTTTTTAGTTCGCCTATAACTTTAACATTTGTCTGATCAAGTTGTATGATTTTTAAAGTATATGGTTCTACTTCAACATTAATCTTTTGGCAGACAGACCAAGGCATCACATTGGATGACGCCCCTGATTCCACCATACAATTATGCACATTTCTGTTGAAAATCTCGCAAATTAAAAGAAAAGGAGGTACATTTTTGCGAGTACTAGGAGTAATAACTTGTGGCTTCTTACTCGCAGTTTCTAATGCTACTTTATCTGCATTATTTACATTATTTACATTATTTACAGGGACTACAGGAAGGCTTCCTTTATCTTGAGGATCAGGATTATTTTTAGTGGAAGTCTTCTGAGGGACTTTTCTTTGCACAACCTTGTTACCATTTGAATTACCATTCTTTCCATTCTCTGAAATATTTTGCAACATCTTTTGTAACAAAAATGGAAACTTCAACAACTCATAAATATAAATGTTTGCCATTAACTTTTTAAGATCTTCAACAACATCATAACTAAGTTGGGGTTCACATTACTTTGTTTATTCTCAGCTGATTTAGAAGGCTTTGGAGGCGAAGTTGTAGTGTTTTCGGTAGAAGGCTTGCTTGTTGTCTTACTCCTAGTATTATAAGGGTGAACAGTCTCGAAGTTAGCTTGAAAGAGGCTATCCGAGAAGTGTCCAAAGATGTTTGGACAAGACTCTTCTTCTTGAACTGTTTCTTGTTCAACTACTTCCTGAGGGATATCAGGGGGTATCAAGTTATCTTGGGCTTCTAGAATTGTTTGAAGAGCACATTGCAAACTTTCTAGATTAAGGCCCTCGGTGGATGGACTAGGTCTGTTGGTAGGAAAAGGTTTCCGGAAAGGAGGTTTGTAGGGTCCTTTACTCGAGGAAGCTTCTTCAGTTGACCTTTTTAAGTCTGTAACTTGATTTGATAGTTTTTGAACAACTTTAGTTAAATTTTCCAAATCAGAGTTTTCAGGTTGTGTTTTACTTTGAGTGGGTCTGGAGAGAATTTCAATCTTCTTTTTGGGAGCAGAACTAGCTTCTGTTTCATTGCTGGAAGAGTCCTTAAGGCTAAGTATGTCTTTTTCACTTTGGCTGGCCTCTTTGAAGGCTTCTAACAATGTAGATTTCTTAGATCGTTTAACCCAAATAGCTATACTTTGATGTAGAGCTTTAGTGTAGTAAGCTATTATAAGACTCTCGGCAGGCATAGAATCTGCAAGGATTCGGTTTTTAAGTGTTAAGAATCTTTTATTAAAGTCTTTAACTTTTTCTTTTGGGTTCATTCTTAAGCTAGAAAGATCCATGACCAGGACTTCCGAAGGTTTACCGTCTCTGAATTTTTCCAAAAAGCATGACTCAAACTTTTCCCAAGACACGATGGTGTGTGGCTGTTGGGCAAAGTACCATGTGGATGCATTACCCTCGAAAGTGTAAGGGAACAACCTACAGACAATGTCTTCATGTTCAACATTGCGGAGTCTAATGGCTAACATAAATTTTTTAATATGATCTTCGGCTATCTGTTTTGAGTCAGGATCAAACTTGGGAAGCCATTTCTCCGGGTGCTTAGGTAAAGGGTGCTGGGCTCTAGGTACAGCTACAACATCCTGATCAAGCCAGGGTCTAGTAGGGTTGTTCTGATTTGCCATTGGGGTAGTGGGTGTGGAAGGCTGAGAAGGTGAATTTCCTTCGTCAGAAGAATCTCCTCCAGAAGAGGAAGGAGATGAGGGAGGTGGTGAAGGAGGTATCCCAGATCCTCTTGTAACAGGATTTAAGATTGGATCTGAAGGATTCACAGTGAGGTTAGTGTTACCTAATTGTTCTCTGATATCAGAGAAATCCAAAGGTTGACCCCACGGACAGTTTGGTTGCCTAAGAAGAGCTAAGGCAGTGTGTGTTTTAATAAGAGATTGGCGTACAATCTCTTGTAGGTCACCATGTGTAGGATTAGGGGTTTCTGGCTCAACTGTGATCTGAGGATCGTCGGTTGAAGTAGTTGTTGTTTGAAGGGGAATATTATCAAGTGAACAGCTTCTAGTCACTACAGGTGAGCGATTAGGGGGTGGAGGAGTCTTGCGACCACCTCGTGCCATTAATTAAGTTCGAGCCCTCCTTCTAGCGCCATTTGTTGACGGGCGAAATTGACCGTCCGTCAACTGAGAGAGTGGAAACGGTCCGGGGTTCTCTAATAACCCAAGCCATTTGGAATGAACCACCCTGACGGGTTTAGCGCTTCTGTTAGCCGATCTAAGGTCCTAAAAGAACAAAAGAAAACTAATCTAAACTAACTAATCTAACTAAAACTAAATAAACAAAACTAACTAATAAACTAATCTAAATAAAACTAACTACTAAACAAATTAAACTAAAACTAAACTAAACTACTCTAACTATTCTATATACAATCTACTAATTAATATTATACTAACTCTAATCGACTATCTAATTACTAACTGCTATATCACTTATTCACAAAATGTACGAAATAAACAATCTACAGATTTAATTAAAACCTGCAAAACTCATTATATTCTGCCCTAAGACAACGAGATATGTTTTTGTTGATTTTTTGATTTTATAAATAAGAAATAAAACTTACTGAAATTAAACAATCTAATATAATAAACACATATATCTAACTAAACTTACATCTAAACTAAACTACAAATAAATACATTAAACAAACAAATGACAAACTGACCTAGAAACGCTCCAAATTTGTCCTGTGTAAGATGACTTCGAAGCTGGTCGGAGGAAGGAAACTCGCACCGGATGATCCAGAAGCTTTTCGTAAACGATAGGCTGCAATGCTCTTTGAATTTATTTACAGGACAAACAAGACATAAAAAATCATAACAATTATATGATTTATAAATCTCTGCAATAAGGGAAACCTGTTATGCAAAAACTTATACTTAATAATCCAATCAATGAAGAAGAGAAATCTGTCGTTCAGAAACTGAATCAAGAAATTTCTATGTTTTTTAAATATTGGAAGAAATCAGATATGGATTATATTGATTAAATTATATCATTTGGAAAAAGATTAAGATAGCTAAAGTAGTCATTAACCAAATGCAAATTGATACACATAAACATGAAACAAAATGTTGATATTATGTAAAGCTAAAGCTGTAACGGAACATCAATTCTGTCTCAGTCTGTATTAAAATTCCATATCCTTGTTCTCCCACGAATGAGGATGATGTTATTACAAAAATAATAAGTATTTATAAGTTTCTCCACAGGGTAAAACCTCCCCGTGGAAGTTAAAACTGTTTACAAAAATCTAGGGATGTATCCCACAGTTGTCTAAACTAGGAAATTAAAATAAAACCAAAATATTTCAAATATCCTCTAAACTGCTCATCAAATCCAATGCAATTTCGAATTCACCTGAAATAGACCAGAAATAACAAGTTAGAGAGGTATTTTATTATTAAAACAATAAAAATCCAATTCCACAGACTTAGCTACAAAATCATCTGATTCTGTAGCTAGTCTAAAATAAGATACAGAATCAATATTGAAACTAAATGAAATCTTTTAAGAAATTCCATTCAATTTTCATCCAACCATCATTTTGAAAATGAATCATGAATTGAAATTGATATGCTATTATGAACTCAAACAGGATCCACTTCATTAACCAAATACAAAGATAACAATACTCTGTTTTGATTATAGTCATAAATCGGGTAGACAGAATCAAAACCAAACAGTTTTGAAAATTGTTTCATATCCAATTTGAAGGTAATGCAATCAACAAATCGCAGGCAAACGTTGTGTTTTCCCAACAACAAAAGATACGATCAGATCGAAACAAAATCGTTTTAAAATTATTATAGCTTTCATGACATCAAACGACTTACGCCACAAGAAGATTAATTCAAACAGGTGCCAGAATCAACTCATATAAAATCGTAACCAGATCGACTTGACTTTGATCACAATCATAATAGAATCGACAGACGTGATAATTGGTTATTTCCAAATGGGAAAATAAAGTTGATTGGTATTGAACGAAATCATTAATTTCAAACGAATCATGACTGAGTTTAAAATAGAAATAAATCGTGAATCCGGATATAACCAATCTCGTTCTACAAATCAACACCAAACAGAGCATTCATTGCAATACGAATCCAACTCATAATATGGTCGAGCTAACAGTACTTCAGTCAATGCGAATTAACCGGCTGGAGTTCAACATAGTCGTTAAGCATCAAATCCATTCTATGATTTAGGCATGTTTGTATAGGCTTAATAAAAAGTAACGTTTTCGGAGAAACAGAGTCACATTGGAAACGATCCGAATTGTATTCCTGTGCTTTGAAGGTCATATGGCACAACAAACTATAACAATTAACCTCATCAAAATCGTTGCCAATCATAGCGTATGAATTATAACGAAATCGAATCGAAATGTGATCATTTTCTAAATTGAGTACGAGAAACATTTCTTGTCTAGAATAGATACAAACAAATTCAGTTGACAGCGAAGCATCCATTTTAACTCAATTAAACAAATCCAATCCACATTAAGATCAATCAAATCGATTAAAATCTAAGAGAGACTAAACTGGGAATGATCGGAAAAACAAAATTCCAATTACTCAAAGCAGAGCTATATGTAGAATGCACGCAGTAACAGAGTCATTCGATGATGTGAACAGAGATATTTAAAATCGAATTCAAATCGTTATATAAACCTAGATTATTTACAAAAACAAATGATATCAAAACATACTTGTGTAATGACGAGGCTGCTCAATTATGTCAGCTTGGAATTTACAACAGCCGTGGCTGATTCCACATTTTTAAACAGGATGGAGCCGGTCGTCTTTTGTTTCTTATCTGTCGCTTGTAGCTTGGCCTTTTGACTGGTAAGCAGTGCAATCTGGTCCTCCAAATATTGAATCCTTGATTGGAGAATCGGAACATCGAGATAATATCGCTCTAACCATGAACTGCATTGGTCACAGGGTGGCTGTGGGAGTTTAGACAGAGCAGGCGAGGGTTTGGACGAGTGAGCGAGGGTTTCACAAGGTAACTTAATGCCTGGGTAGTTAGGGTCGTCCTTTATGCAGGGGGGGTAGGTTTGATACAAAATCATACGAGGGTTCGACACACAAACCTTGTGAACAGGGGTATTCCCTGGCGAAGAACCGCTCCACTTCTGAATCAGAGTCCTCACTCAACACGATAGGGTTTGGCTCAACAGGAGGTTTTGGCTTGTTCCTTTCCATCCGCGAAATCAAACGTGCATTCTTTTTCCCTTTGGCATTTGCAGCAAGGTTTTCCTTGAGCTTTTTTTTCATAGGCTTAACAGTCTCAACACTCTTAGTCACAGTGTGGGGTAAGTTGATAGGAGGGTCAGCCGAGGGTTTAGGCAGTAGGATATGGTAGGGCACTGAGGGTACAACCTTGACCTCACTCACCACAATTTTTTCAGCCTGCGTAGGGTTCGGATCCTTGAAAACATTCTGAGCAACGAAATTGCTCCAACTATCCCCATGCAGACTCAAATGATAGACAACAATAAGCTTAACAAACCCATAATGAAAAAGGCTATTGTCAGCCTGGTGTCGTTTGTACTTCTTGTACATTTTAAACAAGCTACGATGCATATAATAGGGCATATTTAGGGGATAACCTATGAAAATCATCAATAGACACAGGTGGTAAAGGAATACAAACCCGTATCTGCCTTCGTAGGTGACAAACTGTTTGATTATCATTAACAAATCGTGCCATTGTTGTTTAAGCATAGTCACGGGCATACCTCTATCACAGGAGGTGATTTTACGCGATTGAAACAATAATGTCCACGGCACCTCCTCGACCTTGCAATTCTTAAACCACCGCTGTCCAGAAGTAGATAACCCCATCGCTGAGATGATGAATTGTTCATCAATCTCTAACTGCACATCGCCTACATTGGCTTGACAGCCATCGAAGGTCATGGAAAACTGTCGAGCTACACACAGGTTAAAACCCTCGAAACGTTCCACGAAGGTAAGCCATCCACTGTCTGCCAAATCTTGGCGAGCATTATCAAACATCAACAGGGCCTGGTTGCCATTGGGTTCAAATCACACAACTGGTTCCATGGAGTTGAATGCACGGTAAGGGAAGGGTTCGAATTCATCAACACATAGTAATTGAGCTACTCGAACCAACAATAATGAATCGATCCAAAAGAGGTAAGCATAAATGCATGCATGCGAGGGTGGTGGAGTCTGCCATGCATAATACTCATTATCCAAGTACAACCACCACATTTCATAGCTGTTTACTCCATAATAATAGTTCACCATTAAGTCATGTGTACAACCAATAAAATGCAATGTGCATACCAATACGCGCCAACACTATGCCATAGTGTTCAAAACATTCGACGTATAAATCATCACCAAAATCGTTATGCGCCAATGTATTAATTCATATAATCAAAAGTTTAATCAAAGTGCCAAATGAATTCATATAGTCGACAAGCCAATAAGTCATGAAAAGATTAACATAAGGATTATATCACATATATAATAAAATTTAATCATAACCCTTGTGCAGAATCAAAGATCAGGCAAGTCATAAAAAATGTAAATCCAAATGCTCAATGCCTTACAAACTCAATAAACTCAAGTTATGCAATCAATATTAGAATGTTGAAAGTCCTTCTAGCCACATAACAATAAACAAAAAGTAAGCGCAGTAGGCATATCGATAAAAAGATCATGACAGTTCAGATATTGATTGAAATGTAATTTTGAAAGGAGAAGTTTTCACGCTTACAGTCGTGAAAACAAAACGAAAACAAATTTGTAAATGTCGCAAGAATGAAAACGTCGTCTATTTGAAAATTGCGACGAAAAATTCTATGTTTGCAAGACATAGGTGTAGGCAACTTATAGACGATAGGAAAAAGTGAGTTGGCTGCCAACAAAGTGGTAGTGCATCAGACAACACCTGTGTACGGATCGACCTAGATTTCCTGAAGCCCTCTTTAGATAAACCTATTGGCCACCAGACTGCTATAGTGTCACCGAGAACAACACTCAGGAAGATACTCTCTAGTACTTGGGTAGTCGGGTAGTACAACTAAGGGTACGGTCTATCCTCCTTAGTTAGTTCCCTGAGATATTGGTCTGAGTACTACTGTTGGACCCCGCAGGTATATCAGAGAGCTATAGCACATGGCAAACCCTTGTCTATAGAACCCTTGAATACCTAACCCTTGGGGACAGAAACATGAACGAATTAAAAAACAAACCAGATCTATTGCCACGCAACTGTGTTCGGGTTGCCAAGTAAATACACATCTCTTTATAGTTAAACATTTGGGGATTTCATCACTGCAGTATTCTTCAGACCAGAGTATAACTCTACAAGTGTAAAAAAAAAAAAAAAAAAGTCTGGAAATTGTTTCACCATTATTTGAGACCTATTCCATTGGATTCATCTCTCCGCCCTTATCACTTTCATCCATATCATTTTTAGACAAATTTTTTTACCCCACCCGCCCCTTTTCAGTTCACCCATCCTCATGGGCCATACACGTAGCCAAGACCTAGAAGCTTTCTTCAACACCATGCAATCCGGTTTCCTAGAAACCCAAAAAGAAGTAAAACAACTCAGTGCTACTGTTGCCTCCATTGATTCATCCATCAATGCTACCATAAATAAAACCATGCAGTCCTCAATGGAGGAAGTCAAACAAGAACTTACCACCCATATTGAATCTGTCTTTGCAGCACTCTGCACCAAACTGAATATCCCTACAGATGACCATTTCTCTGAAGCACATCCAAAGAATGAAGGCAAAACTTCCTCCCATCCCCATATCTTTCAGTCCCATCACTTTCAACGTGACATACATCTTCCGAGGGTGGACGTGACCAAATTTGATGGCTTAGACCCCATTGGTTGGGTAACCCAAATGGAACATTATTTCTCTTTATATGGCATTACCGATGACTTGGCCAAATGATCTAAAAATGAAGAAGACTTGAAAAACTTGAAAATTATTGCAAGTGAATGTTATGTGTTTAAAGCAAAAGGATCAATTTGCAACACATAAATTTAACGATTACTTATGCAAATTATACATAGACAGCAGCATAATAATTGAACATAAACACATATGCACAACAATTGATAAAGGAGTTCACCCCTCTCTTGGGCTACATCTCCTGGTCCATCTTCCAATGGATCATTATTATTAATTGCTCAAAAGTGCTCAAAAACATGTCTTACAATGCTCAAACTGACAAACCGACTGCTCCAATGGCTTCAGAACGTCCCAACAACCCTGTCTGGGCTCTTTCGGCACCTCAATCGGTCAAAAAACAAAGAAGTTAGGCCTCCTGGAAGTCCCCCTCTTCAAGCTTGCTGTCTCTGAATCTACAAAATGCACCCTTCATCATTGAACCTGACTCACACACATTATATGGCGTAAAAACCCAGCACCGGGTGCAACTGCACCAATGGTGCAAACCGTAGAATGGTTAAGGGCGTGCCAGCCCCTAACCACCTCGGCACCTGGGCGTATGGCGCATGTGACCTCGCGCAAAAGGCAAAAGTGGTTAAATCTGTTCCAACCATATAACCAACCTCCGCGCTCCAGGTCGGGTCATATGAGTTACAATATAACTATAGCTTACAATTCAAAAACCCTGCGCGAATGGTTATAACCGTATACATGTTATATTACGGTCACATTACAATGCTAACGACCACAGGCCGGGGCTAAGCCCCGGCCCGACCCCCCGCCCAATATACAAAAGGGTAAACATAAATACATTTAAACAAGTTTACATAAAAAGTAACAACTTGTGGCCCATTGGTCGGGCAGTCATGCAAAGGTGCTATGCTGTGGGGGGAGGTACGGGGGTCAAACCCCGCAGACTCCCATATATTTTATACAACAACCATTAACCAGTCAACGAGTGACACGTGGCGCCCATGGATTGGGTCACGTGTCCTCATATCATTGGCCACACAAATGACATGTGTCACTTCCCGATTCGTCAATCATCAACCAATAAAAAACCTGCCACGTCACCACTGTACGGTCGTACGATCTGTACGGTCTTGCCACGTCAGACTGTATGGTCTGTACGAACTGGTACAGTCAGCATCAATGTTTTTTTGCCTGTTTGGCTTGGCGAACAGATCGCGATATCTTCTCCATACGAAGTCCATTTGACAAAGTAAATATACCGCCGGAATCAGGAAGACGAGACAAACGCAATGTCCCTATTTTCGTCGCATTCCGAGCACTTTGAAATTTGAGTAAAATCTGATCCCCTGATCACACCTCCCCATTGGGAAGCTTTTGGACCTCCAAAAGACTATCTCAGTCTATGTGAAGATGAGGGTATAGTTCCCTCACCCTTCCAACCTCAATCCACTTGGCCTTACTTGGATTCGTCCATTTAAGACCAACTTGCAAATACTCCACATTTCCTCGCTTCGAAGTTCGCATCCTCCTGTCAAGGATGGTGTCTTCCTGCAGTTCTGTTAGATATTCTGGAGAAAAATCATCTATGGAAGGAATATGAACATGCTCTCCTTGATCATCAATCAATGGAGGCTCATACAACTTCAAATTCTCAACATTAACAACTGCATACATCTGCATATAAGGACGCAAATCTAAACGAAAAGCATTGTTACCAATCTTGTCAACAATCTTGAAAGGACCATATCGAATCGGTTTCAACTTTTTGCCTTCCCCTTTAAGCCTCTCCTTGCTGATGTAAAGCCAAACTTCATCACCAACTTCGAAACTATGATCAACACGATGCTTGTCATGTCTTGTCTTGTACTTGGCCTGACTCTTCTCCAACTGCTCTTGCACCACCTGATGTATCGACTGAATTTGTTCAATGAACTTCTCTGCCCTATCAATGTCATATTCACCATCGACAGCAATATCTTTCCCAAATATAAAATCTAAAGGTGACTTGGGCAAATATCCAAAACATGTCTCAAATGGCAACGTTTGAGTCGAAGAGTGCTTAGCTCGATTGTACGCATGTTGAACGTAGTGTAAATGTTCATCCCAAAGTTTAGGATGCTTGCTGCAATAAGAACGAAGAAGATGTACCACTGTATGATTCACCACCTCTGTCTGACCATCTGTCTGTGGATGAAAAGATGTGCTCTTTTTAAGCTTGGTGTCCATGAGTGCCCACAAACTCGACCAAAAACTTCCAACAAATCGAGAATCCCGATCAGAAATAATGGACTTAGGCAAACCAAAATGCACCCAAACATTTTGAAAGAACGACTGTGCCGTTTGTTCTGCTGTTACCTGCTTAGTACAAGGCATCAAAATACACATCTTTCTAAAACGATCAACCACAACATAAAGATAATCATGACCTCTTCTCGACATAGGTAAACCACCAACAAAATCCATGGAAATACTT